>JAFBJT010109549.1:187499-204215 GCA_016785325.1 Chascanopsetta lugubris
GGTAATATGTGTGAGGCCGGCTGGTTTAACTGTGAAATGCCTGAGTGGTTTCCATTTGCTGGGGCCTGACATGAGAGCAGCCTGCAGTCGGCCCGGCTGTGATGAGCTGCCACCGCTCCTGTTGATCAGCCGCCGGCTCTCGGAGCCCCCGGCTCTCGGCTCTCGGAGCCCCCGGCTCTCGGCTCTCGGAGCCCCCGGCTCTCGGCTCTCGGAGCCCCCGGCTCTCGGCTCTCGGAGCCCCCGGCTCTCGGCTCTCGGAGCCCCCGGCTCTCGGCTCTCGGAGCCCCCGGCTCTCGGCTCTCGGAGCCCCCGGCTCTCGGCTCTCGGAGCCCCCGGCTCTCGGCTCTCGGAGCCCCCGGCTCTCGGCTCTCGGAGCCCCCGGCTCTCGGCTCTCGGAGCCCCCGGCTCTCGGCTCTCGGAGCCCCCGGCTCTCGGCTCTCGGAGCCCCCGGCTCTCGGCTCTCGGAGCCCCCGGCTCTCGGCTCTCGGAGCCCCCGGCTCTCGGCTCTCGGAGCCCCCGGCTCTCGGCTCTCGGAGCCCCCGGCTCTCGGCTCTCGGAGCCCCCGGCTCTCGGCTCTCGGAGCCCCCGGCTCTCGGCTCTCGGAGCCCCCGGCTCTCGGCTCTCGGAGCCCCCGGCTCTCGGCTCTCGGAGCCCCCGGCTCTCGGCTCTCGGAGCCCCCGGCTCTCGGCTCTCGGAGCCCCCGGCTCTCGGCTCTCGGAGCCCCCGGCTCTCGGCTCTCGGAGCCCCCGGCTCTCGGCCCTCGGAGCCCCCGGCTCTCGGCTCTCGGCGCTCACATGGTGCACGAGGAAAATCGTAAAGCTTATGTCTGTCAAGATGCACAATCTGCCACTTCCACTTTCTCATGCGTCCGTCATAAAGTGATGTTTTAATATATCGCCATTAGCGCCGCCAACTCCGAGGAGACAGGTGCTGCCTTCACCCTGTTGATACCGTGGCGGAATACATTACGGGTGGATTCGCACAAAACGTACACCAGAGGGATGGGATGAAGAAAGGTGGGCGTGGCCTTTTGTTTCAAACATGCATTAAAATAGGCGATGGCGTACATCACACAGCAAAAGTCATATTCTAGCATGTTTGAATCATTTACATCCACAAACCATAAATGCTAAGAAATGAGCCACTTATCATTTTCAGTTGCCTTACGCCTTATTTTAACTTCCGCGCTCGGCTTTTCTTTGACATCTCCAGGGGATGAGAACATACTTGCAGACTTGAAATATGCCTCGCCTCTGCTTGGTTTTTTATTTCATTTTATTATATTAAATCAAGGCACCAAAGTAGTACATGAGGAAAACGGGGGGAAATAGAGCGAAGCAGTGACCATCCTCCTCCCTCCGTCTCTGTTGGAAACCTCTCTCTTTGTTATGGAGATTTTTGATTCTGCTCGAAAAATAAGGTGTAACAATAAACTGCTCACCTGGCTCTTTACCCTGAGCTATTGATTGAAATAGAAGTATTAAGTAGATGTTGTTACACTGTCAAACTTTGTGCTTATCAGCAGACGGATTATAAAGCCAGTTCTGCATAATTGCCCCAATCAAACAGCATAAAGGTACTTAAGAGCTCATTTCCATTTCAGGCATAACTGCCATGCCAGTTTTTTTTTCTTTTTATTCCTGAACATTTGCACAAAGTAGAAATGGCAGCACTTATAGCCACTCAGATTTGATTGGCTGCGTGGAGCTGGGACAATTGTCAGAAATGCTGGAAAGTCATTTGTGGATTTGAAATCATCTCCTTTCCCATTTTGGGCAAAGAAATTAAAACGAACGCTGGGCATTGTGGGAAACAACTTAGATTATCATTGATGCTGAAGTCAATGAGCTATTGGATAGAACCTCCACTTTCCTATATCATGATATGAATTGAAACAACACATGATGTGTTTTTCTTTGTCCTCAAGTGTCGGGCATCGCACGTTGACAAAGCCACCACGTTCAGTTGCCATGGAGACTATCAGGCTCATACCATAGACTGTTTATAAAGATGGACGGAGCGTCCGTGATGTCACCCATTCGTTTCTACAGAGCCTGTGAGGCTCATTGTGGGCGGCTCGCTTGTTTCCATTGTGCCAACTCCTAACTCCTCCTACTTCCTGGTTCGTTCAAAAATGGGCAAAGAGGTGGCGCACAGGTAGAGCGTGACAGGTTAGGCCAGGTGTCACTCAAGAGACATGACCCTCAAAAGAGGTGAATCACGGTTATACTTGGTTGATCTTGGATACACGCGCCGCGAGTGTTACTGTCGCCCTGACGGCCTTTAATGCTCAGGGCAAAGTGGAGAGAACCCCCAGAGGCATTTGTCAGAATTCAAAGTTTGTGCCACTCCCGGATGCACACCCCCTTCAACCCCCCCTTGTCCCAGATAAGAATGACAGCTGAACCCCACCCCCACCTCAGAATGAGAGGGATTTCTTGACTTGTGTGTGTGGTCAAGCCCAGTGTCCCCTGCTGCACATCTTGACTCAGCTGCTGCCTTAGTAGGAATGGTTTCCATGTGTTTGAGCCTCAGCTGGCGCAGGAGAGCGCGCCGTCTAGACACCGAGGCCGAGCGCAATAACTCACTGTCTCGCTGTTTGCGGAACCGCTCCGTGCACACGGTTCCGAGGAAAGTTTGCCATTTGCGCTGTTGCTGCCGCTGCGTGTTCGGCCCAGGTTTTTCTCTCTCATTATTTCTTTGTCTGCTGTTGTCGCCCGCTTCCGTCCGTTAGCGGGGAAAACACGGACTTGTGCAGCTGTCTGACTGCTCTGCTATTCGCTCCCCTTGTTCTATTCCCATGTCGTACGTAGCCTTGTTTGTATGATAAGCATTTGGGCCGACGCCTTTTGTGTATACCGATGACAAGACGCCGTTTTTGTGCGTTTGTTTTCATCGTTGACAAAACAACAATACCAACTCAGAAGGAAGTTGTGGTTATCGTGAAGACAATTAGCCGTGGGCCAAGTTTCCAGTAAATATCCATCACAGTTTCCATGCGTGGTGACGCAGACTCTCAGAGTTGCGCTGGACCGAGGCGTCTTATTAGTCATGGATCAATAGAACGAAGCGAAGACTGAGTCGTTGTGCTCACACGGGTGTGTCATGTGCTGGAGGACATGTCAAATGCTGGTTAGCCATATCTACTAGCCACAGGGCCAGCGTAATACAGACTTCACAGTGGGCTACCGAAAGTCACACCCAACTATCGCTGCAGGTTTCCTGCAGCCTGCCTGGCTTCAGGTTGCCCCGCTCCCCCAGGCCCTGTTCAGACCTCGTGATCACATCAGCCCCAACAAGAGGACAGTGTTTGCTTTTTCTCTTTTCAACTGACATTTAAATGTGTCCTGGATGTGTCTCCCCTGACCACTAGTGATCAGATTTCACTTCTCCTGCCAGACAAGGACGTGGGAGGACACCAGGAATCAGTTGTTGTTGAGGCCTTGACTACACAGAGACCGATTTTATGACAGGGGTGTTTCGTCCGCACGGGAGCCGGTAAATACAAAGTGTGAAGGCCCAAAGTGATGAAGACGCCCTCTGATCCTATCTGTCTTTACAGCTGATGAACACCTTTGCCCTTAACCGGCGTGTGCCAACAACAACAATGGCAGATTACATGGTTAGAGCTTTGTGTGCATGCGCCATGTCTTCTCCTCTGTTTTTGGTGTTTTTCTGTGGTAACGCTACAGCGCCACTTACAGGCCTGGCGGCTATACCACGGCCTTCTCAGCCATTTCATGCGGACGACCACATTTTTTGATACAGTGCCTTGTTTCCGCAATGTATTTTTAAGCAAAAAAGACTGTCGTCGGCGCCTTGTGGACAAGGCCTGAGTTTACAGACGTTGACATTGATGATGCGTCTGTGTCACCGTGTTCTGGTGCGAGCAAGATATGAGATAATGGAATGGGTGAGAGGAGTCAGGAGGGACCGATCGAAAGAATGCTCATACGTAGCTACGAAGGTAGTGTAAGGGAAAATGGTGGCTGTGCACGAATCAATTTGTAGACATAAAGGATGCAGATACTGCAGCTTTCTGAATCTGTGAGCATTCCTGCCCTTTGTGTCCTTTGTTTCGGTTGATGTGAACAACAGAACTGGACCATTGTCCTCTGGGAAGGGGTTTATCAATATAGTGTCAGTATAGGAAACTTCATCACGTTTGCTTTCGTGATTGTTTACTTCACTAGTTTCGGGCAGTGGTCGGAACACATTGGCGCCATCTGACTTTTATAGTACTGTGCATTTTCTGTATTATTTTTTTTTAACTTGTGCATTAACAAATTGTGGTTAGCGCTCATTGTTGAAGATCATAATGGACCATTTGCTATGGTCTGATGGTAAACACTCCTGATTGAGTCCGGTATGACTATAACCCACACGCACCATTATGTGGAGATTACGAGGGATTTGGCTGTTTACTTGCCAGATTGTTTGACCAATCACTGAGCTGCATTTCCGTCCATTTGACCCTTGTTTTGTGACCTATTGTGTATTTGAGGTTTAGACCAAACAAAGTGGACCGTTAGTCGTCGAACACACCCTGAAAATACATTTGAAAATGCATCATCACTGCAGTGGGTCGTAGACGTTTCCCCCTGCATTCCAGACCACAGTGTATCTCAGTGTGTTCAGACCTCAACTCCACACCGATCACATGTCAATACCAGGTCTGAACATGTTCTCTACCCTCTCTGCGGCTGAAGACTCCAAAGGAATAAAACTGCTTCCGCTCCACTGGAGCTCTGAAGAGATCAGGAAGTCTGGAAAACATTTTGGATCGAACCAAAGAACTTTATCGGCTACCTGAGCTGTAAATCAAAACTCACTTTCGGGATCATCTCTGCCGGCCCTTCGCCTGCAGTGTGTGTGTGTGTGTGTGTGTGTGTGTGTGTGTGTGTGTGTGTGTGTGTGTGTGTGTGTGTGTGTGAGTGAGTGTGAGTGTTTGAATGACGATCCTCCTCCTCCCCCGTGACCCAGATTCGGAGCCGGTAACCCTCTCTGCTCTCCACATGTGCAGATGAGTGACTGTGTGACAAAGTTCTTGAGGGAGACTTCCTGCCTGCCACGGCCAATCAGTGAAGTGGCTGCAGCCGGAGACGGAGCAGAGCCAGCGTCTGCTCCGTGTTGGGATCTCGACACCTCTGCTCAACGGCCGGGTCCGTCCCATGTCACCACAGCAGCATCTCCTCACCCCTTCACCCCCCCCCCCCCCCCCCCCCCCACCCGACATCTCTTATCTTATGTTTTGTGAAAACAATGCAACGCTGGCCCTCGAGCCATTGCGTTTGTTAACAGGTAAACATGAGGTGTGATGTGCGGAGATCTCTGCTTCATCTCACTCGCACTTAAAAGGTGCCCAGGCCGCCTCCCCCTCCTCCTCCCCCTGTGAATACCCCCTGACCTCCCTCCCCCACTCCTTTCCAAACAATACCAGGTCCCACCTCCTTTTCAAAGGACTCTAATTAAAAACTGCCCTCAAGTGCTTCAAACCCGATATTTGCTCCTCCTGTACACTGCTGGAGGAAGAGTCTGCTTTTAACAGCCACATTTACCTCGGACTTTTTACGAGCGCCACCTTCATCGACCAATTTAAAGTCCTGCCCCCCCTTCCCCCCTTCTGTTCCTCCCACCTCCTGTGGTTGTGTGTTGGGAATGATGATGACTGACACGCACACGCACACACACGCACACGCACGCACACACGAGAGAGAGAGAGAGAGAGAGAGCCCATACAGCTCCCGTCCGTCTCCCTTTAGCCTCGCTCCCCTCCTCCGGCAGATGCCACGCTGGTGGGGAACACACCAGGTGCCGTACCTATGGTGACAGCTCTGCACCTGCACACTGCTGATGCTAATATTACACATTATTCTTTAGTGGCGTTTACAATCAAACATGCATGCATCATTCTCTGCATGCAACTTTACTCCATTCAACGTGCGTATGATTTCGGTGAAATTATTTCTGTGTTTAAAATATGTGAGTTTATGAGTTGTTGCTTCCATTGGAGGCCACCGTGTTGAACCACCATGTTTTTATAGTATGGACAAACCAAAGCCTCTGAGTTTGTTAAAGGCTGAGGGTTAACACAGGTTCCTCCACATACTTGGAACAAAAGATTAGGCGAGGAGGTCTTCAGCTGCACCTTTGCCACTAGATGTCATTAAACCCTACACACTTTTCCCTTTTTAAAAAGAAATCCTCTAGTTTCCCATTCTGTGTATTTAATGTTCTTCTCTTCCACTATACAGCTAAAACCAGAGAGGTGCATGTTGTCTGTGTGTATCCTGGCTGCTTATGCATTAATGCATGAATATACACGTCTGTGCATTTTACTGCCTGACAGACTAAATGAGTGACAACAGAAGGAAAAGGCTCTATTTGAAGTTGATGAATTAATAGTTAATTAGTTTTTTTTTCATATCTGCAGCTTAACGCGTAACCGTGGGAAGTGATAGCGAGCTGCCAGTCATACACAAACCAACCAGTGTACATAAAGTAGATACAGCTGTCGGGCTTAATTGTGCATAAGCTCAAGATGGATTATGACTGAAGATAGTGGAGTGTTTTTACTGCCTCCATTTTTTAAAACAACAATGAACACAAACAATCAGCCGAGTCTGCTTAACGCCGTCTAATGAGAGCAGAGGATGGAGCTTCTTGTCTCTGTCTCGCCTGGATGAAAGTTTTGTTTGAGGCAGATTTGAGACCACAGCTCTTTGTCATTCATAGACAGTGAGAGTGGGGGATGTGTGTGTGTCGGGGGGTGGGGGGGTGGGGGGGTAGGAGGGGGTCAGATAGGTTAGTGATGGGGGTTGGGGGAGATGAGGTTAGTGGGGTAGCAGGTGTCCATCTAGATTTAATGGGTCTGGCAAAGGGCGCGGCTGAAGGCGGTTAATGTACTGGAGGTGTGTGTGTGTGTGTGTGTGTGTGTGTGCGTGCGTGTGCATGTGTGCGCGCGCACATTGGCAACCAGTCTGACAACTTTCTCTTTGTTCCCTATTATACAAAAGGTTTTGTCTCTTCTGTTGTTTTGATAAACAGAAATAGTACGGCCATATTTTCAATTAAAATATTATTATAGTCATGTTAACTGCAAACTCAAACACCTCAGCTTGGCCGTGTCAGACGCGCGCGCGCACACACACACACACACACACACACACACACACACACACACACACACACACACTAACTCGAACCATCTGTCACACTGTAATTGTTTACCAATATAGACCTGGCAAGACTCGATTTACTCTTGGCAGCAGCCACTTTACACACACAAGCACGCACACACACACATACACACACACACACACACACACATATATATATATATATATATATATAAATATATATATATATGTGTATATAAGATAACTATATGTGAGTGTGTGTGTGTGTGCGTGTGCTGATTAAATGTGTTGTACTCTGTATGTCATTATTTGCATATCTTCCTTTGTGCCTTACTATTGTCCATAGGATGATATGAAGCGTAGACTTGTTCATTGTAGATTTTCAATGGGTTTGTCTCCTCATTGCACTGATCTATGATGCTGAGTGGAGGAGTGCGTTGACAGCAGCATTCATGAGAAAAAGGATAGAGTGTAATTACTTCCTATACTCAGCGCCTGGATTTCCTCTTAATTGATTGCTCATATAGAAACGGCTTGGTGGAGTTCAGTTCTTGTTGTTTGGAACGGTTTTTGAGCCTTATTATTATTATCCATTAATTAAATGTCATAGTACGTGTTTGCGTCGTGGTACTTGTGTCCTTATGGGGACATTCTGGCCTGTCCTCACTTCTACAACAATAACACTCGTGTGGAGGATGTGATGGCGTCATTGCCGATTGTTCTCTTTCCATGTAAACGTCCCCGTCCGATACAAAGTGAACCATTTGTTTTGTACATCTCGCTGCATTCTAATTATTCCACTGTGACTGATGTTGCATCTCACGGTCTTAACGTTGCAATCGGAATCTTCTGCTGTTTCACTGGGGCCCCACGTACAATAAAGGGTCTTGAAAGAGAACAACTGCCTTCACACATGCAGTGCATGGGCTTAGTGGTGATGCATACCACCAACACCACCTGTAAGGGAACGTGGGATTAGGCACAGTACGCGTGGGCCGCACATCAGACCATCTCCATGTGTTATTATGAATGTAAGTGTGTGTGGAATTCGTCCACCGTTTCAGAAGCGTGGGTGTGGATGGTGTCGTATGGACACATCCCTCACTCTGCTGTGTTGCCCTGGTGTAGTAATTGCACAGGCTCACCTTGTTGACTCCTGCTGCGGAGAAAGGGGGGATCTCGTAATGATTCTCTAACAAAGCTCTAAACTCATCATGTTTACCCTCAGGTCGAGGGGAGAGAGCAATAAAGCGGCGCACGGCGATTGAGAACCAATAGCTGGACAAGATGAGGAGCAGGAGGAGGAGGAGGTGTACGGGGAAAAAAAGCAAGCAAACACTCGCCTGGCATCAGCAATGAGAATTTTGATCAAAAAATGTTCTTTAAAAGGATGAGGAGAAATCCCCGTTCTGCTGATTATCTTTTTGGAATAATCACCCAGGATGAAACGATGCAAATTCAGAAGCTTGTCTCCGTCCAGCAGGAAGGCGAAGCAGCTGAGGGTGTAGGAGGCAGCGCGAGGAGCCAGCTGCTCGGCGAGGAGAAAGGAGAGATTATTATCTGCTCTTTGTTGTCGACACGATCGTCAAATACTACGGGCACCGGAAATGGAGAGGAGAGAAAATATGAATCGGCCCACGCAGACCAATCACATGTCTGCGCTCGGCTTGCGTCGCTCCCTCTTGTTACACGGTTACATTGATAGCTTTGAGGCAGCGGACGCCTCCCGCGCACAGCAACACACGGGCGCAGACGGAGGAATTAGCCCCGAAACCTCCCGGCTGCGTCCATCCTGCTCTCAGCAGCTGTTACGAGCAACAGCGCAGGTGGGGTCACCACTGCTGTAGCCCAGGGGCCCCATGAATTAGAGGCCAGTTAGTGTGGAGGGAGCGGGGGACACCGTGACCCAGGTGTGGCGCCGGGTCCAAAGACTCGAGACCCGCCGGATTCGAGGCACGGAAAGAGGGAGCTCGGCTGCCGAGAGACTCGAGAGGGAAAAGGATTCCTGTTCCGTGTTTTTCAGAGTCGCAGTTAATCCTCAGTTATGATCTGTGTTTGATTATAAAGCCAAAGCTAGAAACCACTTAGCTCAGGATATCATAAAACTACGCACAGGTGGAAGCTATTATGCTCAACAAGTAAGCGATCCCTTTCTTTGCGGCTGTGAGCAGCACCTTCTTCAAGTCTCGCCGTGACCCTAAACATAACCTCCCGGAAAAACGATCGATCTTACATTTCATTCCTGCTTGAAATTGGACAAAGGAGACATCCTGATTTAATCGGTGAACGTTGGAGGTGCTCGTAGGTGGATTTCGGCTAAGGACGCTAAGCTAACCAGCTGCTGGCTTCCTAGCCTTTTGTTTACCTGGCAGGAAAAAGAACAAACTATGTCCAACAGAAAATGTCAGAACTCTTTCAGCGCCGTCCCAATTCTTGCCAAAATAAAAAAGCCCAAAAAGGATGCCAGTCTTTGTCCTCCAGCTCGAGATGGAGTGAGCCTCAGAGGGGGAGGATGACTGTGCAATATATTCCTACACTATTCGTCTGTGTGTGTGTGTGTGTGTGTGTGTGTGTGTGTGTGTGTCTGGTGATGTGTAATGCTCTGCCTCTACCCTCTGGCGGAGTTTCTGCTTTCGAAGGCGTGGAGAAACGCGATGCCGAGTCCTTCTCGGCTTTGCTGATTCACAAAAACTCCCCAAGTACCTTCTTTACACTAGAATTAGCAGGTGTACTCGGGTTTGTACACAAAAGAAAACCTCCTGAAAAGGATGATTGACAGTTTTCCCATGTGGAAGAATGTGTCTTTCTCCTTTTTCTTCTGTTTTTCTTCCTTTTCACATCACAACTGCAGTGAAAACAGAATGGCGGTCATCTTGCTATCGGTACACATGGACTGTATAAACAGGACGTAGCGTATGTGACCTCACCCATAGATTTCTGCAGAGTGCTTGCTGGTGCCTCCCAGCTCCCGGCTAAATCCAAAAATGGGAAGAGCGGCAGAGCGCAGGTTGAACTTGGAGGGAGAAAGTAAGGATCTCCAGTCAAACCACACCCACAGTCCATGGCGATGCCACATTAGCCCAGAGCTAAAGGGCAAAGTGGCAGAGAGAGATACTGAGGATGGAGCACAGGTGGAGGTGGGATGGGCCCGTGGTGCAGTCACCGCATCCACAGAACATGCCGTGTCGGCCCAGGTGTCACTCAAGAGGCCACACCCTTAATTATGCACAATATGAAACCTCTAATGTCCATTTAAATGTGGGAGTCTGTGGGGATTGCCTGACTTTTGGAGCCAACCTCAAGTGGTCAATCTGTGAACTGCAAATTGGTCTCATCCATCAACCCCAGATATTGCCGCTTGGTGGCGCATCAAGCAGAAACAAAGCACAAAGGCCTCGATGGCTATTTACCCGCAAACCCATGAAAGTTCAAGGCGTGTCACTCACAGTGTTGTGCCTGAGAAGGTGCAGCGTCAGCATCCGAACCCTCAACATGACGGAGAAGCAAAAAGAACGAAGTGACGAGGGAGCGATTGCTGATTCAATACTCGTCGCTCTGCAGAGAAAAGCCAGATGTCAGTGGGAGTTTTTGACCAGTGAAAATAACAATAGTATAATGATGATGAAATAATAAGATACTTATACGTGAATTTGTCCGTTTGCAAAACATAACCTTTGCATCTTTGCATTAGCTGAAGCCTCTTTGGAGTCACACCAGTCTGGCCAGCTCGTTCCTTTCCCAGTCTGAAGCCTCTTTGGAGTCACACCAGTCTGGCCAGCTCGTTCCTTTCCCAGTCTGAAGCCTCCGGCCTTCTCTTGCTCGCCCTCTGATTACAGTGGTTCTCGTGTGTCAGCTGTTTAAGACGCCTGCTGGCCTTTGTCTCTGGCCCTCTAATGGGAGCCAGCACACTTAGTCTCTCTTTTATGCTGTGTTTCTCCATGACACACACACACACACACACACACACACGCACACACACACACACTGTTGGTGTCACACCTGTTCCCTTGTTGAGCAGCTTCCAGCAGCTAGAAGCCGTCTCTCCCCTGAACAGTGGAGATGGTTTCTCTCTCCTTTCACTGAGGAGACTCGCACTGATTCCAGCTTTGCCGTGTCGTTTATGATGATGTGCAGGAATGTACAAAGCCAGATATTCTTTGTCCTGCTCAAGGAAACTACACCATGATTTTATGATACTATTAGACACACTCTGACCTCCAGACCTTGTCGTGAAATGATCCAGAGGGGCTGGAGTCAGAATTCAAATGTCACTCACTTGCTTCAGGGCTTTCAGCCTGAGCTTTTCCTGTAGAAGTTCTGGTGGATTTCTGAGCTTCTGCATGGAAGAGCTCACAGCAAGCGACTTGTCATTCCGGATGCAAAAACGAAACAAAATAAAACAATACAAATATCCAATGATAAAGAGGAGCTCATACATATCGAGCATAAATGATTGAGTGTCATTAAAATCTGTTCCTCCTGAAATCCATTTATACCATTATCTGTACTTTACCATCTTTGGAATAAATGTTACCAACAATGTTGAAATATGTCTAGGCATCTTTAACAATGACGTATTCACCGCGAAACTTGATCATCTACTAACTGTTGTAGCCTCAGTCTCTTTGTGGGGTTCAACTTATCCTGTGTGGGCTGCTAGCACTAGCTATGGCTGCTAGCATTAGCTATGGCTGCTAGCATTAGCTGGAGCTGTTAGCATGTTGGCTGCGGCTGCTCCAGGGACTTGTCTCACAGTCGGTGTTTCCTCAGGTTGGACAAATGACATTTCATATCACAAAGTGCACATGAGTCATTCCCCGCGACCCCATGGGCGGCAGTCGCCCGGTGGTTCGAGCATTCAACTTTAGAAGCAGAAGTTACTAGTTCAAATCCCACTGCTGCAACGTCACTGGCCCCAACACTGACAGCCCAAAGTGTACCGGTACCGCGACCTCTGATTGAACACGATGCGGTGACGTAACCTCCCATGGTCTATATTGGAGATCAGGTGACTCTCTGTTCACCTCATTCTCTTGCGGCCTCAGGTTCCAACGTTCGACACAGATTGATTCAACCTGAATTTACAACTAGACCCTTCAGTGTCAACGACCCGCACCAGAGCCCGTGTGCGGATAATAGAAACACGCGATCTTTGCGGTTGTAAACGCGTCCGGCCGCTGCATCCTTCACATTCGGTGAAGTCCAATGTCTGCGAAGGTCTCGAGCCCACTCTCATCTTAAAGGGATATGCAGCCCAGTGCCGTCCGTAAGAGACGGCTGTTATGGTCCTGTAGGCCGCCGTGTAATGAAAGGAGGTTTAGTTGATTCTAGGAGATCAAATGGTTCCATGACCACATCCTGTCAAATGTTACTGCCTCCTCTTTCTGCCTCTTTCATCTTCACACCGCCCTCTTTTTCTACATCTTGGAATCTCTCCCATCTACCTCGCACTCTCTGGTAATGATGTTAACGGGGTCAAGCGCTTTCCGAGGCCTGGAGGGAGGAAGACGCCGAGTGAGTCTTTTTTGGAGAAAGCAGCTTTGAGGAGTGTGCAGAGGGAAATACTCTTTATGTTGCTCCTTTCTCTGCAGCATTTCATTCTCTCTGCATATGTATGGCACCCAAGTTAACCGCACATTCACTCAGTTTTGTGCCTGTTTCCCCCCCTCGTGGTTTGTTCGGCAGCCTGGAGACAGCTGTCGTTTTCTCTCTGGCTTTCTTCCCTCTCTCCACTCACCGTGCCATCCTCCCCTCGCCTCATCTCTACCTCGCAGTCTGAGAATCTTCACAAGATTTCAGATCTGTAGGATGAGTCTGAACTTCCCTTGGGGAGATGGGACATTGACTGGGTCCAAGTTGGCTCATCATTAATTCATTCTTCGCCGGCTGTAGCTGCTGCTGTACCGCTGCTCTTCTCTCTTTTACCTCAAAGTTTGTGCAGAGAAGTTTTGAGGTGAGGGGCTGGTGTCCAGTCACACCATTAAATCTGGTAGTTTCTACAATATACTTTACAATTACCAGTGTTTCTTCGTCATTAAACCTTTGTAAATCTCGGTTGCTCTGCGTAGATGCCATGAATTAGCCATATAAAAGCTATATTTCTGTAATTGTTTTTGTCAGGTGTTGAGACCCCTCAAAGCACTTTACAGTACACTTTACATTCACCCAGTCACACAAATCCATTGGCAGCGTCTCGTATCAATGGGTACATGGGACAATGTAGGGTGCAGAATCTTGCCCAAGGGCACCTCAGCATGCGGGGTGGGGTTGAAGGCAGGAATCGAGCCCACGTCCCTCTGATCAGAGGATAGCTCACTAAAACCCCTCAGACCTTGAAGGTTTTCCACCGCTGCTGCACAAAGAGCTGTTTGCAATCCCAGTGCCTTTGTCCTGAGCACAAGTCAATGGTGTCGATGGAGATCGGTGGGTGTCCATTCTTTGGTAACGGTTCCAAATTGGTGATATCTGTACTTTCAGTGGTAAGTAGATGGATGGGCGGAGCTCCGGTGATCATCTCTGCTCGCAGCCCCCAGGCCAGAGAGTGGAGCGGGTGGTGGATGTTCTCAGTGGAACATGCTGCAGGAGGGTGGAGGGATGTTCAACCAGCTCATCCCCTCCCACTTGCACCGATCTAAGTGGAAGTGAAATATGAGACCAAAACAAATCTGCGTCTCCTTAAGAGTGAGTGTAATTAGACGTATCAGCAGAGCGATGTGAGAATGAAGGACAGCTGGAATCTTAACACAAGCAAATCTCCGCAGGGCTGCACACACCTCAGTGGCTCTGGGAGTTTTTGATTGTACACCTTTGTAGGTGTGTAATTACCACGTGTCACCGCAGAGTGAGGATGAGCCGGAGTCATCGCTGCTGGTCCCTCTGAGAATAAGACACTGGCCACAAATGATTGGATTAGTGTTTAACCCCCTTCCACTTAACATAATCCTCTTTGCAGCTTTTTTCTGTGTGTGTGTGTGTGTGTGTGTGTGTGTGTTACTTTGGTCATCCACTCCCATTGCTCTGCATGCGCTGGCTGATCAACACCAAGGTCAGCGCCAGAGCTTGTCCGTGGTCATTCCCCATCATCGGACACTGTTTGCCGCATGTGTCCGGCTCAACCAGCTGTGAGGGAACAGAGGCAAAGATCAAAACCACAGCGAGACGGGGGGAGCTGAGGAGAGCCAGCGATAGACGAGGAGGAGAGGGGGAGGCGAGACATCCACATTAGCCCAGATGGATATGAGCGTTAATAATAGAAAAATCTGAGGCCTGGTTGAGCAAATCCGGGTACTCCTGTTGATTGAAGCGGCACTGCCAGAGGTAGAAGAGCGGAGGGGGGAGGTTTGCAGGGTGTGGGATTATTGCAGAAGGGTGGCGGAATGCTGCGATCAGTTGAAGGTCTGCAGGCTTTGGTATGTCATTGTCAGCCTTTCTAAACAGCCGGCAGAGCAATGGGCACTTTGAAGTCTTGCAGATTTGCTTAAATCCTGCCTGAAAAGACGCAAAGAACCGCAAGGCCCAGAGAACAGACAGGAATATACAGAGAGGGAGGGAGGGAGGGAGGGGAGGGGGAGGCAGAGCCCACAGAGGGATTGATGCGGCTGAAACATGGTGATGGTATTGAGAGTAATCGCAAGTAAGGAGGCCACTTGTTTCCGAGGGATGACGGGCGCCAGGCAAGCGGAGGATGGATCCGAGTGCACCAACATATATGAGAAGTCAGACTTTGTTTTGGAGATGCGAGAAATACGTTTCCAGCAGCTCGACATGAGACAGCGAGAGAAGAGCGGGCGCCGGCAGATGAGCGGTCTGACATCACGGCAGAGCAGAGCAGGGAACTGAAGGCCTGAGTCAGAATGGGAGATTTGATTCTCTTACCGAATGCGCTGTCAGATGGAGTCAGCACGTCTCTGTTAGACTCTCCGCTCGGAACTCATTTCCTATATCTCAAATCACTGTTTGAGAGTCGGAGTGCGCACGAGTCTTTCGCAGGGAGGAGTTTGCAGCAGGACGGCGCGGAGTCCGTATAAAGTAGATCCAGCTGGGACGAGTCGCCGGTGATATCATGCACCTCGTCACGGTTTAACAGAACCCTGCAAAATGTATACGATTTAATAATAAATCGTTGCGCAGGGTGAAATGATTTTCAAAAAATCCATTAGCTGCTCCTGCAGAGGTGGCGTGCAGAGGTCGGGCTTTTTGCATCAGCCAATGGCTACACTTGGATTGGAGAAGTTTTATTTTGGTTTTCCCTGTTTTCCCGTCTTTTATTCGGTTATATGTGTGTTCCATTTAAAAACAACGTTCACTGTCTTTATCACAGAAAACCCCTTTTCATTACCATTTGAAACACCACTTCTTCACCAATTCTACCTCTTTAAATTCATGTCACATGCTGCAGCCTGCGTCGTCATGCACCTTTGTTTACTTTTTCATTTCGAAAATATTGCAGCCACCTCAGATTCTGGTCAGTTCTAAAAATACAAAATTGAAAGCGAAACCTGAAATAAACATGACTTGTGTTTCAATCCATTTTTCAAATGTGCTGAAAATGCGCCAGAACCTACTGCTGCTTATCGGCATTGAACAGCCCTGAGCTCAATCATGGAGCAGATCTGCCTGAAGAATAAAGTAACGTGCACCGTGATATGAACAAGTACGTTATTAAACCCACATTTGCATTTTGTTAACAATTGTTCTCTCCCATCAATTCCCAGTTACCCAGTTTAATATTTGAGATAGAGGCGTTCCAGAGAATTTACATCTTGATTAGTCGTGTGGGGGTCTTTTAGGAGGGATCAATCCAGAAGGAATGATTAGTTTAATCGCTGTTCATTTTTTATTACGCCACTGTGACTGATTTCAAATCCCCATTCATGCCCGGGTCTGTAAATCAGAGATTGGCAAAGATTCTATCATGAGCTCATCAGTGGGATTTGTTTCACAAGGCGTGCGATACACAAAAGACCCGACGCCCCCGAGCGCAGGAAGGAAACGTACCACGCGTGATGGAGACGGGGAGATACGACGCGTGTTTGCAAACACGAGTGCATAAAGCAACTCCTACTGTTCAGGCATCGAGCCGGAAGATCAGGTGACAGGAGGACAACCCTTAACTGGAACACACACACCTCACACACCCTTTGGGTGATTGTGCAACACACACAGAGTGGAGGGAGGTTAATGGACCCGAGCTAATGACAGTGAGGGGGGGGGGGCAGTGGAAGTGTGAGAGGACGTTACAGTGAGAGGGAAGAGAGGATGTTCAAGTTAAAAAGCTGGTGAATTATTAATGTTGAGCATTGTGCCCACAGACACAGCATTCTTACAGACACACACACACACACACACACACACACACACACACACCCAGCTGCAATCCCCAGTTGCTTGTGCAGACAGGAAACAGCGTGCTTGTCACTCTGTCTGGATTCGGGGGGCTATGTGTGAGTGCTCTGTTGTCTCCGGCTGCAATGAGAGGGATGTTTGTAGTTGTTCCCTGAATGGTGTGTGTGTGTGTGTGTGTGTGTGTGTGTGTGTGTGTGTGTGTGTGTGTGTGTGTGTGTGTGTGTGTGTGTGT
>JAFBJT010109550.1:13024-20524 GCA_016785325.1 Chascanopsetta lugubris
TCTCTCTCTCTCTCTCTCTCTCTCTCTCTCTCTCTCTCTCTCTCTCTCTCTCTCTCTCTCTCTCTCTCTCTCTCTCTCTCCCTCTCCCTCTCCCTGGGAGGAAGAATCGGATCGATAGCTGACCCGATGGTTTTGGCCATTGCTTTATTTATCTGCCCAGGCAATGATATTATCAGCCTTGAACGTTATATACAGCAGACGTCTTCCTAAATCAACACAAAGGGATCCGCTTACACAGCGATCCGGGCTTTCTCACAACCACCTCTCTCTCTCACTCTCTCTCTCTCTCTCTCTCTCCCCCTCTCTTACCCGGCCAGCAGCGCGCGCACACACACGGCGGATTCACGCTTTTACGCACTGACATGCGTTAGAACGCGCCCGCACACATGCACCCACAGGGACCTCAAGCACACACTCTCACACACACTCACACACACACACACACACACACATAGCTATATAGTTAAATCCCTACTGCCTGTGCGACAATCATTAGAAATCTGCGTGCACGCGCAAACGCACACGCGCACAAGGGAGACGCCCCCAGGAGGCATCCCCTTATGTTACATCCACACGCTGGGGGATAAGACAGAGAAGAGCCCGCGGGGCTGGACGTGATCCACGGCTCGGAGGTTGCCCGTGAGGTCGGTGGACAGAAGCAGAGGACGTGCCACCGTCACCACGACTCCAAACTCGGCCTGTTCCCTCGCACATCTCCCGGGAATCCGTTGAATTTCTCGGACATGTGCACCCCTCCCTCCCCTCCCTCCCTCCCTCCCTCCCCTCTTCCCGGCACTATACGTATGCGCCGTTCCCAGCCATTTTGCGGGCTCGGTGCGCAGCAGACGAGCGGCGCCGCAGCACTTGTTGTCTGGCGCTGTCATCGTTTTTACGCACAAGACAATATGAGAAATAAGCCGTGTCATACTTCACAGGGGCCCCCATTCGCACGCCGCTATTTGGAAATTGTTATTGTCTCAAACAGCAGTATTTGTCAAACGTGAGCGTGGGGGGAACCAGGCTGCTCTAAGTGAAATGAAGTGACGTGTAACGCCAATAGGACGTCTGCGTAAAAAGCCCAGCGGCTCGCGCTCAGGCGCTTTCTGGAGGCAGAGGTTCGCTGACAACTCTGGATAATAAATGCTTCGCTTTCAGACAGATATCTCAAACGTGAAATCGCACCCAGCTGCTCGTGTAAAGCAAACAAATAGCCCCCCGTGTTAGGAGTCCTCCACTTGTGGTTTGATGAATGAAACCAGACAAAGGTAAATGGTTATTTAACTCATTTCGCACCAACACTTTGGTAACCGGAGTTTCCCAAATTACAGACACAAATGGGGCCTGTAGTGTGCCACATATCCATCTCTGTTACCCACCGCAGCCACAGTCCTTAACCTGACCATTTGCATTCCCTTTATTCCATCCACTGCATCATCATGCTGTCACCACGTCTGATTTCACGATACACCTCCGAGTAAAATAAATAAATAGAACACTGGAGGCTGAATTAGAATTATAACACGTTTCCTGGAGAGTCTCTGCGAACCGCCCTGTACGCAAAATTGCGTAATTAGGAACACATGCCACAATTGTGCTGTGTTTTTGAACTATTTGTGCTTTATATAGCCCGTGGTGTAACAGTTGTACAACAGACTGCTCTCGGCGAGAGGATAAAAGATAGTTGCTCTGGAGGGAGTTCGGATTTACATTATGTGGAGACAACTGTCTGAAAGCTGCGTTTAATAACCCAACACACACTTTAGTCCACAGCTGCATATCCGAACAACCGGTGACGTCATCCACCTTAGATTAAAAAAATAATAATATTGACAAAACTGAATATGTCTGCGTGATGCTGCCAACACAGCCCGGGCTACGGACACTGTGTATGATTATAGAATATGATGGTTACTTGTCCTTTTCAGTATAAATTCTTCATATTTGAGTCCACTGCAGGGGCCCCATGTGGTCTACAGCTTCCGCGTGACCTCCGGCCACACTTCCACGCAAAAACAACAATAACAACAACAACGATGCCACCATGCAGGAAGAAAATCTCACTTTTTGGTGTTGGGATAGGCAACACCAAGACCGTGCGCGGGACCACTGACCCCACGCACTGCGCACACTGGTGGGGCCAACACAACAGGTACCATACGTCACATTAATCACCAGGACTATAGGGAAAAACACGTGTGTGTGTGTGTGTGTGTGTGCGTGTGTTTGAGAGAGAGTGAGAGAGAGAGAGAGAAAGAGAGCATCTGAGGACAAGCACAGACCTATAGCATCACTCCAGCACCAGCGCCCATGCACCATAATGAATACCTTTAATACTGTAGCCGCTGCACAACGCAAACAAATAACCCACGGGCACAAGATTCAACCCCCCCCCCCCCCCCCCCCCCCCCCCCCCCCCCCCCCCCCCCCCCGCACCCCCCCACACTGCTCCCCATCTCCTCGCCCCTCCCCCCAATCCCTATAAGGCAGATAACAAATATGGCGTTATGAAATTCAGGCTTTTGCTACAAGCAGCTCTCCTCCTCCTCCTCCCCCTCCTCCTCCTCCTCCTCCCCCTGTCCCTCATCGCTGCCACTCAGCAGAGGGAGATGTGCGCAATATGGCACATGAGCAACATGATGAAAAGGGGGAACATCAGGCAGATTTAATAATTGTCACACAAAAACCTATTTTTCCCTCTATTCCCATCATGCATCCCAGTTTTAGGATAGAGGGATGGATGCTGGTCCATAGCCGGTCACCCTATGCCATTTGCACAATGTATGGGGACACAAAAAGGGACGCCTGTGCATACACACACATTCACGCGCACGCACGCCCCAACACCGACCAATGCAAGGACAGAAACTCCATGTAACCCATCTAACACATTGAGGACTTATCGATGGACTCATTACGCACTGAATGCATCAGGCCAAAGCAAGGCCACATCTCTGTTCTGTCTCTTCATCACACACGCACACGCTTACGTACGCACGCCCACACACACGTCACCCCCCCTCCCACTAACATGTTTCCCCTCTCAATTGTGTCTGCACTGCCTCCCTCCATAGTCTTTCCACCTCTCTCTCTCTCTCTCTCTCTCTCTCTCTCTCTCTCCTTCCTCCCCTCCATTCCCACACAATGCATCACACTCGGTGTTCCTATCGACTGGCTTACATTCTCTCTCTCTCTCTCTCCTTCCTCCCCTCCATTCCCACACAATGCATCACACTCGGTGTTCCTATCGACTGGCTTACATGCTGTAAAATACATTTTCCAGATTGATCACGCATATCACAGCAGCTTTGCAGCGGGGCCTAACCCTTTTGCCAAACGACGCCCACATCAATACCGAGCCATGCAACCATCAAGACGCTGTGTGTGTGTGTGTGCGTGTGTGGGTGCGCGTGCACGTGTGTGTGTGTGTGTGTGTGTTGTGTTTTTTAAGGAACTAGGGGAGAGAGAGAGAGAGAGGGGGGGGGTATTGTTTGGTTTGTGGAGAATCACCTTGATTAAGCCACAGGAGGAGGGATAGAGGTGGTGCGCAGGCTTCCCCTCCGCTGTCTGGGAAAAATATGAAACATTAATGCGCTCGCAGGCTGCATCATGGCACAGTGCGCGCGGCTTTTGGTGCACGCGCGCCATGTCAGTGACTTGGTAGAAATGTTGGGTCTATGCAAGCGTCGTGTAATTACCACACTTAATCCCGTGTAGCACCTCGTTGTCACTGTTCTAGGTGTAATGGAGGTAAACAGTGCATGTGCTGGGTGGGCTGCTGCACGCGCGCCCTTTCCTTGTTTGAGGGGTAAAGGGAGGCTGGTTTTGAAATAGAGAGCCGGTCGGTTCCAGGAAAATGCTCGAGAAAGAGACGTTGTTGCCTATTTCTTTTTTTAATAGTACAGTCACCATCACACAACTTCATCAACCGACCCTTCTGCAAAAAAAGCTGCATCATGGAGTAAGCAAATTGAAGGCAACAACCAATAGAATTCAAGAAACAATGAAAATTCTTCTTCCAAGACGAAACAAACAAAATGTAGTTTTCGAAATGATATATTAAAAGTGCTGTTTGATTTTTCATGTCTCTCCTCTTTCACTGATGATCGACTCCACGCGCAATCGTGGGGGCCCCCCGGGGGGTGAAACAGGCGCCCCGGGTGGGTCCTCTCAGTTAAAAATGTCCTGCATGGAGGTCAGTTTGCTGCTGCTGCTGCTGCTGCTGCTGCTGCTGCTGTCTCAGGTCCATCGCATCAATTAAGGAAAAAAAGTTCAACCATCAGAGGTGATATTGTCATAGCGATTAGACTGTTTCTTATTTGTCTAAATTTCTTTATTTTTCTGTTTTTAAATTCTCACTTCAATTTTAATTCTTGGAGAACATAGCTTCGACAACATATATCGCACTCATTATAAGAAGCAAAAGGTTATATCAAAAAATTATTAGTATAGAATCACAGAAAGCCTGGTTTAGAACCAGAAAAAATACAAAACAGAGAGGTACATAGACACAGGACAATTCTTATAATTGCTTGGAAACATTATTTTCCCGCTAAGTCTTGATTCTTTTTTTCTTTACTGCGCATATGATGTTTTTCATTTTATTTGTATTGTTTTTTTTGTGTTTTTTTTACAAAAAAAAAAGGAAAATAAAGACTAGTATTTTACAAAATGAAGAGTATTGTTCTTGAAGATGAGGGGTGGATTTACACAAGTCCAGTTCCGATATTTTTCTGTACATTATGTATTCCATCACAGTCCCAGAAGACAGAGGGAGAAAAAGAGTCATGTCTTCCAAGTTTTGTCAGAAAAGGTCCTATAATAGTAAAGTCTTCTTGGAGGAGGATGAGCTGAGGGGCGCTGCGTTTTGGTCCTTTTTTCCCTCTGTGTGTTTTGCTCCACTTTCATATAAGGATCATTGGATGGACATGTAAGGCCAGTTGAAGCTGCTCCCGGATAATAGCATATCCCTGATGAGGGTTTCAATAGGAGTTTTACCTACCAAGCGGACGAAGAACAGCTGCTCGATTACCGACGAGGACACCGTGCGCAGAGAGGGCAGCCGCAGCAGGAGCTTCCCAAAGCGGCTGGGCTGGTTCGGGTACTGGCTCCTCACGTACTCCTCCAGGGCGCACTGGGATTTCTCCTGTAGGCTCTCGATGTGGACAGCGTCCGACAGGCCGCAGGCGTCTGGGGAACACACACACACACACACACATAGAGAGAGAGACACACACACACACGTGGAAACAGTGGTTAGATTTGCCAAGTCCAAAACCCCCGAGGTGCATAGATCTGATTTATTTGAGACTTCAATAATTGGTGTAGACGACACATGTGATGTTAAAATTATATAAAATATAATTGATCTATGTACATTTCTAAATATACCAGCCTCTTGAACGGCGAAGCCAAATACACATCGCTTTTATAATTATTTGATATGTATTCAAATAGCGTTTTCTGTGTCATGACCACGTGATCATATGTATATATATATTTCTATGCTTCGTGGTTTAACTGCAGTTGAAAAAATAAATAAAAGCAGTGTGGTTATCATTCAACATCAGCCTTTACGTGCTGTTGACAAAGTGGAATGAACAAACACACTGGCCAAACATGCTACATCACACTGAACCAGTGGGACTGTCATACAGAGCAAACAGGGTGTGGGGGGGGGGGGGGCTGCAGGAAGGGGGCGGATGGGGGGGGGTGGGGGGGGGGGGGGGGCTGTGCACAATACTGTGGTGCAATAGAGATGTTTATATATACATTTATAAATCTCTGCTCTCCTCCTCATAGAATATGGACCTAAATGTGATGATGATGATGATGATGATGATGATAATAATGAGGAGGAGGAGGTGAAGGTGCCACAGGCCTGTGACAGGCCTCCTGTCCTGACTCGGGGGATTCAAAGTATAAAGGCAGAAACATCGACGCCACTGATGAATCTGAAATTACACTGGATGTAATGTGACCTAATTACTGAGCTGTTAAGTCATTTCGCACTCCCTCGCTCTTCTCTCCATAGACCAGCCGTGGCCTGTTTTTCCGTGGAGCCTATAGGACACGCGGGGGCCGCTGCAAGCAATCACATTTATTAGCAGGAGGTTGGAGTCAATAGTCGCGCACAAGCGACGTAAAACGTCAGAGAACGAGCCGGGAGAGCCGCGCGTGCGTCTGTTGGGTGCTTGTTGCGCGCGCATGCGGCCACGCACGCTCCGATATGGACCAAAGCGTAAAAGCCTTGTTAGTGTATTATAGTGTTTTCTCCCTCTCTCTCGCTCTCTCTCTCTCTCTCTCTCACTCACACACACACACACACACCCATGCATGCGTGCTTATAAAGTGCTGTAAAGCCAGGCAGCAGAACCGCTGGCTCAGTATATGGTCCCTCGTGGAGCCCCACGCAGCCCCACGCACGCAGCCTGTCCTGTATTGAGCTGTGCGTCGTCCTCCACAAACCACACGAGGCAGCCAGCTTTGGTTTTCAAGCACTACAACATTAAACACCGGGCAGATGCTTTTAAGCCCATTCGTGATTTCCCTCAGTGCTATAACTCACTATGACCAGACACAATAACCTTATGAACCCGGGGGCAGCGCAGGGATCTCGGGGTGATTTAGTGTGACCCCAGTCCGGAGGGTCGGTCAGCCAGGGGCCCCCACGTATATGCAAATAAATCCCTGTGTGGATTAACGCTGAGTGTCCCCTTTTAAAATCCACAGCGATCGATAAGGTGGAAATTAATCACATTTGGATTCTCTCTCTCTCTCTCTTTCTCCCTCTCTCTCTTGTAAATTCTAATACTTGGCACAAGCCAGAGATATGGGGGCCACAGCGTCACATGCAGGGAAGGAGCTGGTCAGAGACACCCCATAGTTCTCCATAAGGCCCTGCTGCCCTGCACCCACCTCCGTCAATAGACCCGGGACATGGGGACACACACTGGAGCGTTGGTGGTTGTAGGCTGAGGCTGTTGAGTCTGTTGTTTACGCATAAAAACACTGACCAGTCTCTAATAAAGGCAAAACAGTACCAGTTAAACGGGCTGAATGCACCTTTAAGGATATGATGGAAAACGTGGAGGTGCACTGAGGAGATTCGGCGAGCGAAATGGTCAAAGGTGTCAGTGCAGGAGGAAACAGCTCGCTAATGGCGAGGAAAGAGAATCTATCAGGCTGTCAGATACGTAACTGACGTACGTCCACTCAAATGACTTGCGTATTTATTTGCGTAAAAGGGTGTTTTTACGTCTAAATGTGCGATCAGAATTTCAGGCGTGTCAAATGAATCCAAAATTACCAAACCTTATCAAAACAAATAAAAGTGCTTATCATGGATACTGAAAATAAAAATATATGAAAATAATAGTAATAAGTAAGTCGTGATAAAAGTAATTTAATTGTAGGGAAACCTTTGTGATATTCGCCTGAAAGTCAAATCTAAGAGGAGAGGGCAGTTATAGGACAGAGTGTTTTCTATTTACAAGTTAGGTG
>JAFBJT010109550.1:25524-32971 GCA_016785325.1 Chascanopsetta lugubris
GGGCTGCTGGAGACTGATAATCAAAGGCGACTGACTGGCCAGAGCCCTGCATAGAGGAGGAGGAGGAGGAGGGAGGAGGAGGGAGGGGGAGAGAGCGAGCGAGCGAGCGAGAGAGAGAGAGAGAGAGGGAGAGAGAGCGAGAGAGAGAGAGAGAGAGAGAGAAAATGGGAGGCTAAGGTTATAGCCAAGCCCTCTCTTTCTCTCTATTGGTTAGTCCCCCTCTGTTCCATCACTGCAAAAAATGTCCATCCGCACAAGTCACCAGGTCTCGCCTTGGAATCGCAAGAAAAAAGAAAAAAAAATTAAATATATATTCGTACGCTATTTTCTCTCGAAATGAAAAGTCAGTCAAAAAGACGCAATCCTCAGGATTCCAGACGCCGATCGAGTCCCCCCCTCCACAGATCCTCTGCAGGAGTCGGTGTCTGGTCCGCGGAGCGTTACGCACGGAGGTTCCCCCTTTTAAAAATCACAATGCTGCCGGGCGAGGGAGTCCGAGTGGAGGCGCCGGGATTCGAGCCTCCTCGGCGGAAGGAAGAAAGACTCCAGGTTTGCGTAAAATGTGAGCTCTCCCTCTCTTCGCTCTATCGCCACTCGGTGTTGCAGCCGATATTTTTTATAGTGTAGCCATGTACGACTGGAAGGGGCTGGAGGGGAGGAGGAGGGGGAGGAGGTGGTGGTGGAGGAGAGGGGGAGGAGGAGGAGGGAGGGGGGTACTCTGACAGGCACAATTTACACTGAGCTCGCCCCGCGCTGCTATTTACTTTGAAACCTGATTAGTATGGGCCGTCTATTGTCACCAAAAAGAGGAAGAAACCCTGGATGGATGGAGCGGCTGGAGACGCGGGGTAAAGGCAGAAAGAGGAGGGGGGTCATAGGTTCTTTTTTTTTTACGCAGGACAAATAAACCCCCCCAAAAAAACCTGTGCACATGCAGCGGTGAGAGGGAGGACCTCACCAATGCCCCCCCCCAAAGTTTCAGAAAGTCTGCGTCTCTATCATGGGTGTCATCATGGGTTCGAGGCGGCGGATTTATATTCGTTGTTTTGTCTTTGCCATACGCATTGCGGTAAATCCCCGTCTGTAATCGGCACGCTGATTAAAACTTTAGTTTTAAAGGAGCTTATATATGAAATAAAGGGGGAATTGAACATGTCACGGGGAGGAGAACCGGGGATGCACGCGCGGGAGGAGCGTGCACAGACGGGATGCGACTCCACGCAGGAATAGACGGAGCGATAAGCAACGTTCAATGATGACCGAGGTCCTGTGGTCTCCGGCACCAGCGCGCCGGTGTCACGTTATGTCTTAATAATGACAGTAATTCAAAATCATGTGAAGTTGCAGGGAATTTACATTGAGGGGGGGTGGTGGAGGTGGTGGTGTAAGGGGTGGGGGGGATTCCGGCTTTTTGTAGCAGGGGCTTGTGCAGGGGAGAGAGAGGGAGGGAGAGAGGGAGGGAGAGAGAGGGAGGGAGAGCTGCCTCCTCCAGCCCTGTAATGTCTGGCTCGCGCTGCCATCTAGCGTACGCTGCGCTATTGCAGCCTCGTGGCTGCTGCATGCACGAGTCATCAAACATGAATTTTTTACACCTTAAAGTGCCTTTAAGGGGAAAAAATCAAGAGTGGAAAAAATCGAGTTCAAGCTCATCTCTTTGTATTTGTTGACTTTTTGAAAACCGTTCTGCAGCTGAGTAAAAAAAACAAAACAAGTATAACAAGAAAATAACAATAAATGTGGATTATTATAGAATTTAAATAGATACAAAGCTTCACAAGATTATTTGTCTAAATGATTGAAATGGAACATAAATTGTTGTTTTACATGAACTAAAACCGGTTAAAATGGAATAATTCGTTAAAATACACCGACTGGATAATGATAATACTAATAATAATAGTCAAAGTGCCAGTATACACATCCTTACGCACACAGGGATATTAGCAGATACAATGGAGCACACATATGCAAGTGCCCCCTTTGGAAAGGCATAGGGAGGGATGGCTTGTTTTTTAAGTATTCAACATGAGAGCTCTCTCTCCCGTCCCTGTCTCGGACACTCCACTGAAAACTCCCCGGCCATGTCTCCGGCTCTTTCAAAAGGTGAAACCAATAAGATTAAATCGGACAAAGACATTTTTTTTCTCTCCTCTTCTCTTCTTCTCCAGCCCTTCTTCCTCTGTATCATTAAGATTTAACTCCACAGACCGGGGAGAAAAAGGGGGCTCCGCGTGGAGAGTGGGAGAGAGAGAGGGGCAGCGAATAGGGAGCAGGAGGCTCTGATGGAGAGAGGACGGAGAGCGGCGCGGTGCGAGGAGGAGGAGAAGCGGCGGAGGAGACGGAGGAGAAGCGGCTGGAGGAGCAGCCTTTCCCCCCCTCCACCTGGACTTGAACCACCGGATCAGGCAAGTACGCGTTTTCCTTTCCCTTTTTTTTTTCTTCAAATTTCCACACTTCTCCACGCGCTCCGTGCGCGCGTAAAGCTGCGTCTTTGCGCGCGGCTAAGCCCTGCAGCCGAACCCGGGCACATGCACATGCACCCGCAACCCCTTTCTCTGTTTTTAGCCCCTTTACCGTGCACGTCTCATGGTGGGGACATTGTCCTCCAGCTGACGTGTCCACTAGACTGCACTAATGTTATTACAGGCTGGCTGGTTGTGGACATGGAGCTGCTGTCCCGTGCACATCACCTGCCACACCGCTGCTGTTTGTTGTTAGAAACACAAAGTTAAAAAAAAAAAAAAAGGAAGAAGAAAGATCGATATTACCCTGTTTGTCTCGGTGATAGTGTCACTGCTCATGGAGCCGCTGCACATCTCCCATTAACTCTGCTCCACTTTAGCAACTGTCAAATAAAAACAAATAAACAAATATCAAATAAATAGTACAATCAATTGAAATACACATGTAAATAGATTGAGTGTGTGACATAAAGGCACAATAGAGGAAACGTAAAATGGCATTTAATGCCATGCAATCTGCATCCTTATTAATATAAAGGGGCTTTACTAATAATAGTAATAGTAATAATAATGAATACTTCAATTTAGAGTTTTAACTTGTTTAGGAGGAAGGTGCACGTCAAACAAAACATTGCATAATAACATTGAACCTAACCCTGGATGCAGTATGCTCATTAATAATATAATAATTTAATCTGAGCAAGTTCATATTTATTTATTTCACATGCATTTTTTTTAAAGATCAAGTAGGAGATTGTAAACAATTCTGCGTTTTCACATATTAATACTATTAAACAGGCTATGGATGCGTCATGGCAGCCGTGTGACACTTTAGATATAATTTATAATGACGAGCTGAGATTAAATCCTGACTTCATTTTTTTTTTCTTTTTCAATCCAAAGTGAAAATCCACAGAAGGATTATCGATGATTAATTTCCCCTGTGTGGAAGTTTTGTCGAATGACTTTACTGATAAAATATTTATGGGGGAATCAAACACACACACAGACAGACAGACACACATACACACATACACACATAGCACACACGCACACAGTCATTAGAGTTTTGGCAGATCACTGGTGATGAGTGGGAGCCTCCTGTACAGTGGGACCTGGTGCTGCAGCTGTGATCCAGCTCCAACCCTCACGCAGCACCAGCAGGGACAACACGGGGGTCACGAGTGCGAGGCCCCCAATAAAACACCGCGAGATTTTGTAAAAGCGAGAGGAAGTTGGAGAATTATAGATGTTGCAAGGCTCCATTTATTATTGATTGTGTGTAATCACATCAGGGTTAGAACCACAGCGGAGAGTCAATAAGACATAGTATGGGCTTAGAATGGGGGACGAGTGCTGTGCTCTGCTCGTCACACACATATACACACACACTGGACACAATGCTACAGGGTTCACCCCCCTCACTCACATACACACATACACACACGCACGCACGCACACACACACGTACACACACACACACACACACACACACACACACACACACACACACAGTGTCAGCAAAAATTGAAATAATCCAGCAACACAATAATGTGATGAGTCATTCTACAAAACACCTCCATGTTGTCTCCTGGTTATTCAATATAAATGAATGATCTAATCCAGCATGTGTGACTATAACATTACACACGCTATACTAAATAGTAAGTTTACATATGTATAAAAAGTTTGTCATTAAACTTATATATAAATATAATTAAGTTGATTATACAATATCATTCATAAAAGGTGCTTGTTTTATGAGAAATGTACCCCCATAGAATAATATATGTTTTATTGATGGTCAGATTATATAAAATAATTAACTATATTTCACATATATAGTCAAATTGAGAAATGAATAGTAAACTATTTTACTGCTCTGACAATAAAGGAGGATATATATATATATATATATATATATATATATATATATATATATGTATGTTTAGCCCCTCGTCTTCCTTTGAACTCCATGTTTTGTTTTAAATTTGTTTGCCTCCGGATCATTTGTTTGTTAGCAGTGGTCCTGCAGTGACATGTTGATTTATGCTGTTTGAGTTTTAACAACAAGGATGTGTTTTTTTTTTAAATGAACCTCAAATCCAATTAATCAGGAAAACAAATTGTCATTAGAACTTCTATTTTTTCACCTATTAAAACAACAGTCATTTAGTTTAGTTATCCTTTAAGTTCCTATAGAGTAAATAACGACTTTTTCTTAGCACATTAGAACCCTTCAAAGGGCACTAAGGTTACATGAAGATATAAGTAATGAAAAATCATAATAAACATTATATTTCGTAAAGTCCTGCAAAAATCAAAGTTATGAGTTGTGGGTTTTTGTTGCTTTGAGTGGTTGTGTGTTGAAAAGGGGAGGAGGGGTCTCTCTCTCTCTCTCTCTCTCTCTCTCTCTCTCTCTCTCTGAGTGGAGGACACAGGGGGGGGGGGGGTCTCTCTCTCTCTCTCTCTCTCTCTCTCTCTCTCTCTCTCTCTCTGTCTCTCTCGGGGGGGGGGGGGGGGGGGGGGGTGGGTCGGTTCTTTTTTTGTCCAGATCTGATCCCCAAATTATTCTGGGGGGCTCGGGTCGGTGTGAAAGGGACGAGAAGGTCACTTGAAATCGCCTTTTATGCGCTGACTTTTTTCTCTATGGATCAGCAACTTTCAATGGGCATCATCTAATCGCTGTTAATGGAAATGGCCATTCATGAGGAATGGTTGGACATATCATTGAGCCTATATATAAGCTGCACATGCAGCTATTTAGGAGCTTCACTATAAAATAAACATGGATATTAATTATTAGTGGGAACTCTCCAAAAAGCCACATTCAATTAAAAACGGCACATGCAAACAATCCTGCATTCATGAGTGTGTGTGTAGTAAAATAAAGCTGCTGTAATTCTATTATTGTTATTTCATTATGATGCCGCGTGTGTTTTCCTTGCACTTCTAATTCTGCCTGTAAGGACTTTAGCTGTAAAATTGCATTATGCACTGAATCCTATGTAGATACTATTGTTTAGGCTATTTCCTCGTTATTTTTAATATGGCTCCTTCTCTCCAGAGATCCGTCACTTTCAGACGTGATGGATGAAAGTCTCTCTCTAGGTTTTCTTTAATGCATCCCACACTGTAATTGAGGACAATAACTGCAATGACTTTCCCAATTAGGCTTGAGGTTGGAGTTAAGTTAGAGGGACTGTCAGTTTATGCTATGGGCAATGGCTTTATTGCTCACTAACCATCATTTCTTTAGAGTCTGTGTGCTAATTACTTTGGATGGTCCCTGAGACGGAGATTATAAATCCATTAGCACTCAAACCCTCGTGGTTGCGCAGTGCAAACACTGTAATTTCGTAGCACTCCAATAGAGAGAGAGAGAGAGAGAGAGAGAGAGAGAGGAAAAAATAAAGATAACTTTAGCTGAGGGGAGACAGATTTTTCACCATGCGTGTGCAACTTTAGGGATCCACTGTGGACGGAAGCCTGGCGTGGATCAGTCAGCAGCTCCCGTGGAACACGGAGTAAAGTGGGCAGAACAGAAGAGTGTAATGACAGGGGAATATGTTCTATCAGAGGGGGTCTGACTGCGCAGTCATGGCCGCTGCTGAGGTCTCATGTGCGCCTGTGTGAGCCTGACGCACCAGTGTGCGTCATTTTCATACAGTGCCATCACTGTTGCGCAACGCCAGAAGGAACACGGTGCGTCAAAATGTGACTTAATGCATGTTTGACAAGAAGGAAACACACACTGGAAAAAAATAGTTAGTGTGTGTGTGTGTGTGCGCGCGCGCGTGAGAGAGAGAGAGAGTGTGGGCGCGTAAAGGCATCTCACCCCTTAAAGTAATTTATTTCAGGGAAACCGGAGGGCAAAGGTGGAATTCTTGAGAAATTCAACAAGGATAAGGGAGCTTTAGGAATTCTGCACGCAGATTACCTTTCATCCTATCCTCACATTATCCGACAACACGCAGCAGAAATATAGCTGCGACACAAAAGGAGCCAGATTAGCCTTCGACACAGAAGAGACGAGCGATAAATACATTTTTAAAAACTGTATTTTTATGATTATTGAAGGGGGAGGAGAGGTGAGGAGGGGTGGTGCCTTCAGTGTAATGAGGGGTTAGAGTTATGTGCAGAGGAGCTCTGATCATGACGTGGCCTCTGTCACTGTGGTAGAAGTGGATGACACCTTATACAGCACATACGTACATATACAAGAGAACCTGGATTAATATGAATGGCGCGTAAATACGCACATCAAACAAATATGAGCAGTGAGCAAAGTAACTGGAATCATGTAGAGGGTTATGTAAACAAATGAGTTATCTTTCACTTCATGGGGATTTATTGTTTATCGTGTCCTGCACTGATTCGTGAGGCACAGGTCAGAGTTTGACCTCTGTGCCACCAACACTAGCCCTGTTTGGACGTCGGAGCTGTGGTTGGTAATTCTGATAATAATAATAACAATAAAAATAACAATGATAATAATAATAATAACAATAACAATAATAATAACAATAATAATGACAACAACAACAATAATAATAATAATAAATGAATAAACAAAATGATAATTAAAAATAATAGTAGTAATAATAATAAAATACAATTTAGTACCATTAGACACAATTGCTGAATCATCATGATCGTCAGAATTGAGGGTGTCCAGTGTGCACCAGTTAAAATAAAATATTAATTATTTTTCCACTTTAAGTATTTTGTATCATAAAGATAAACGTTCTGTACAATTGCATAACAATGCCAACCCTGTGAGACATTATTATGGAGAAGTACATCATGAATGAGATGAATTATGAATGTTAACACACATCTTTTATTGAAAACAATCAAAACTAACATTTAGACTTCCTCTCTGTGTGTGTGTGTGTGTGTGTGTGCGCTCTGTGCGTGTGTGTGTGTGTGCGCTCTCTGCGTGTGTGTGTGTGTGTGTGTGCGGGTGTCTCGTGTGGGGGTGG
>JAFBJT010109551.1:0-39481 GCA_016785325.1 Chascanopsetta lugubris
ACACACAGCTCACTTCCAAGTATCATTACTGATTATTCACTTTGGGTGTATACTCACTGCAATCAGTAAGAGCCTATGTTTGGACTGCTCTTAACTCACATACCCGCACTCCCCACCCACACACTCACACTTACTAACACACACAGGCAGTTAGGCAGACAATTCTGATAAAAGCATGAGGGCTTCGAAAAGTAATTTGTCTGGGGCCCAACAAAAAGGAGTGTTTTCCTCAGGATAATCCCCGGCTGGGAGTGCGGGGGCCCTGTGTGTGTGTGTGTGTCTGTGTGTGTGTGAGAGAGAGTGAGAGTGTGTGTGTGTGTGTGTGTGTGAATGTGTGTGCGTACCAGAACTGCAGAGAGTGAGTGTCTATGTTTGTGTGTTTGCAATTTGTGTGGGATCAGGCTGAGCAGGGAGGGTTTTATTCAGGGTTTCATTAGCAGGGAACAGGAGATGTTTGGCCTGGTCAGTCACCTCTGGCTCAGGGACAAGAGTGTGTCTGTGACCAAGCTTAACTGTCCGTCAGGCCAACACTGTGGCACTTTGAGAGAGTTCAACTGCGCTGCTGCAAATCCCCCCCCTGAGACTGCGGCAGGGCGGGAGCAGAGGTTGAGCAGCGCAGCTTTGTCCACACGTGGAGCTGTCCAACTGTGTTGCCAGAGGAATGGATCAATAGATGCATAAAGGAATAAATGCATAGAAGCGTCCTATGAGTCGTGGTGTGAACTGAACCAGGATCAGCGGATACAAACCAGTCCTAGGGTTTGGAAATCAACACCTCTCAGGAAGGTAACACCCCCCTATAGTAGAAAGTCTTTGCTGTGAGAAATGGATGCGAGTCGAATATTTCATGATTGTACAGGAATACAACTATTACTTGTTTCCAAGGATCATAATATGTAGTGGAGAACATCACTCTGCCACTGCCCAACAGTCTTCTTGTATTTAGTCCAAACTAAATCAATTCAAACATTTCAGTATCTAGTTACACGAAGCTTCATGTCTTCAGTTGTCATTACAACTCACATACTGACATTTTCATGACTTTATAATGACTTCAATGACTGATTCACTGATGCTTAAATGAGCCCATTAATGTATATTTACAGGAGGAGTGGGTCCTCTCTATGGGGGCCGCCATGTTTTTACAGTAGCCCAGAGTGGACGTACGTCACATCTTTTGAGCTTGATGACAACTGAAGTCTACCATGGGTTCTCTTGCGCGTTCAGAAGGGCGAGGGTGAGGTGAGGGATACAACAACTTCACCTCTAGATGTCACCAAACCCTACAAACTGCACTCTTTAAAATGTCTGACCCCGGAAATGAGTAGAATAGGTCTCCTTCATTTGAAACAGAACAGATGAAATCGGTAGCCGCTTTCTTGCAGCACATACAAACGTGTTCGCACAAACAGGCACAGGCTCTTGGTCCTGCAGTTAGACTTGGTGAGAAAAACAAGCAAATACAAGAATCTAATTTTGTTGTGCTTTGACTTTAATGTGCACTTTAAGATTCACCGTAAGTAATAGCGGAGTAAATATGTGCAGAGCGCCGGGCTGTAATGAAGAGCCATAAGTTATATGGCCAGGTGCAGCCTCAGTCGAACCCTGTGAGCTGCAGCTGGATCTACTGTTGACGGAGGGAGCAGGAGTCTAAGTACAGCGCAGGTCGGACGTATGGCTCATTACCACATTTTTCGGGTTGCCACACCTTCACCGAGCTGGAGGAATGTATTGATTGCAAATGTAATTAGAGATGCGTGCTCTCGTTATGCTGTCCACATTAGCAGTGTTTGCGTCTTTTTACTTTGAGACGTTAGAAGGTGGAATGGTCCATTTTGGTCGGTTGCTGGGACAGACGTTACTTTAGGAACAGCTTCGAAAGATCCATGTTCCTGAAAAGGAGAAGTTCACGGCGCCTTCTTTTCTCAAGCTCAGTTCTTGTCATCCCCAAGTGGGGATGTTTTTTGTTTTTTTTTATTTGTTTGTGGAGCTCTGCCAACGCATCAGCTCCAGTAAACTCCCTGACCCTATATAGCCATTACATCCACTGAGGAGGGTGTGTCTTCACTCCCTGTTTATTTATCTGTTTGATTGTCGGCAGGATTCCACTGAATGTCCCGAACCGATTTCCATGAAACATGGTGAAACAATGGGACAAGAAAGTACCTGTGGAGAAGAGGAGCCAGTCATCTTTTTTTTTATCAGTTTCAATGAGATAATGAGACAACATGAGATAACACTGGGTTTGGTTTTATATTTTCAACAGTTTCAAAAAGGAAACTCCATGACTCATGATTGGAGGTTGAAGTGGATCTAATTTGGTGATGGTCCAACTCAACATTTTTGGAAAACTTCCCAGTGTTCATGTAAATATGGTCTCTTCGGTTGAAGGGGCAGAAATTAAATCTAAAAAAAACCCTGCAACTACAACAAAAATGTAGCGGATACTATTGTGGATTCATTTGGAATTTATTTTTTATTAAAAACATGTTCTTTGGCAAAAAAGATTTTGTGGTTTGCATTGTTATGTCAGCTTTGCTATTTGGCCTATTAGGCCTTGGCAGAAGTATGTTTCGGTAAACTATTCCAATTTTAAGACAGATTATTAAATTTCACTGAGATCATTCAGGTCTTTTAGACTTTCAAAGTTTGGGATAGGGACAAATAACTGTCACACAAATACTAACATAGGTCATGGGAAAGTGAAAGGGTCCATATGTTGCTTTTACAAATAATTAATTTCATGGCATGTATATGTATATATATATATATATGAAGAGAATGTATTTTTTTATTCTAAAAATAAGGATATTTTCTTAATATGTTTTGCAATGTGTGTAGAAACACAAAGAGTAAATGACCCAGACATAAAGTGGCTATATGATGACAAACAAATGAGTTTGTCACAATGGTACACATTTTTGCACAATACTACCACCTGCTGTTGATGAATGGAATGGTGGCAAAACTGAAAATAGTCACTTTAAAGCCAGACCTGTGTTAAATTAAGATCGGGTTTTCTAACATCTCGCGAGGAACAAAACCTTGAGGGTCCTCAAGTCCCATGTCAGAAAATGACGGCTCCTTGGGGAAAGAAAGAATCACCGAGTGAGTGTAGCCAAAGGGTTAACGGCCTTCACGCCGTAAAAGTCTGACTCGTTTTTACTGCAGGTATCGGAGCCCTTTGCTCTCCTCTCTTGTCACTACTAGCTGAACTCAACAGGTCCATTTCTTTGGATGGGGGTTTAAAAGCCTCGTGTGAAAGGCACGGAAAGGGAAGCAGTTGGAGAAACGAAGGTAAAAGGCAGCATTACAGGAATTACTCAAATATCACGGGTCGATTCGATCCAACGGCGCTTAGCAGGATAGGGGCGGAATTTTCCTTCAACATGTCCCTCCGGCACTGCCGTGAGACGAGAATAGATAAAGTAACAGATACGAGTGGGTGAGTGGGAGTGTGAAAGTAATAGAGAGAGAGGGAGAGAGAGAGAGAGAGAGAGAGAGAGAGAGAGAGAGAGAAGATGCAACATTTAGGTAGTATGTAAGGAACAACATGTGGAGGAAAATCCTGGAGGCCGTTCTTTCAATTACTTCCTTGGTCCCTGATGGAGGGATCACTCGCCCACCAACGCGCCTCACCCCATCCCACAGTCTCACGGGGAGTTCACACAGTGAGTGACGAACGAGACAGAGAAATGCGCATAACATCAAACACCCACATCACCGGTGGTAACGACGGAGCCCAGCACGCGCGCAAATGTTGTGTTTAGCGGATGAATACGCCTCTTATATGAAAATGTGTCCATGATTGTGCAACCTATGATTTATTTTGCAAAATAATTTGTAATTGTGGATTAAATGATGGAGATTTAATGTTGCCTCAAAATGTATTATCAACAGCTGTTGATACGGAATGAAATAATTGCCCGTGGGCTCCAATTAAGAAATGTAATTGTATTCAATTAACAAACAAAACAAGCATCTCAATTATAATCACTAGATCCATGTGCATTTTTTTTTTAAAGGGAGCTATTTGAATTGTGGGCATTTGCGACAGCATCAACTGGAGGTGTAATGACTGTAAAACAATATTGGCTCATTTGCAGTGAACTGGCTGAACCATGTCCCAAGGCCACTTTCTGTGTTAACAGTCTGACATGACAATACCATGGGTCAACGGGTTCCATTGTAAAAAGAGCTCTCTCTTGCGCACACACCCGCGCGCGCACACACACACACACACACACACATTAATGATTAGTGAAACCAAACACATCTCTGGACATCTTTGTTGTGTGAAACAAACTGTAGGAAAATCCAGTTGAAAATAAATACATCTAGCTGATCACTTCTTACGTTACAAGTAGACAATGATAAGAGTCGTGTTACAAACCAGCAGAAAAAGTGCAGTAAGACACATTAGATTGAATTGTTAATAATATTATCAAATGAGCATAAGAAAAACATCTCTTATACAACTTGACCACAACTTGTATAGGTTAAAGGATCAATAAAATCCAGACTTGTTCAAATGATGATCGTTCGTCACAATTAAGTCAGACGCTACATCAGGGGTGTCAAACATGCCCGAACCCGCCCGCGAGACGACGGTGTGAAATGTGAAAATTACATAAAAGACATTGATTGCAATTCTTCAATAAAAGTCAAAGTAGTGGCAAATAAACTGCTCATGCTGGAGGTTGTTCGTGGTGTTTTGTGGAGAGTTCAATAAACGTGAAAACCTGCAGGATTTACTTTCACAAAAACAAAGAGTAAATCTGGAGCGCCGTTTTCTCACAAGGCGCATAAAATCATGTTGCTGCCCATAACGACACTTTCCTGACTGAATTATTCATATGCTTATCAACTTATCTCATCCTTTTTCCGTTGCTCTTCATTATCATAACAATCTTGAAAAGAGAAGTCAAGATGATGTTTGTGTCAGTGAAATGTGCAGCCATTTCATGTTCAAGAACAGTAATACGCTGCTTGGCCACAAGGGCACAGTGAAACCTTTCGCTAACTGAATTAGTCAAGGTCAATCTCAACTCAAAGCATAACGTATAATATGTCATTTCTTAAATATAACAACAACAACAACAACAACACTGCCGACACTGTATTCATCGGTCAACCACGGAGCGTGTAGTGAACTTCCTGTATATTCTCTGTATTTAATGACCAATAGGAGGCAAAGTGCTAATCATAAAATGTTGATAGATTCTCCCTCCGTCTCTGGATCTGTGTCATAACCAGGGGCCATGCCCTCTGCGCTGAATACTACCACCCACCCCCCCCCCCCCCCCCCCCCCACACACACACACACACACACCACATCGCTGACAGCTAAAGGTTGTGCTCCTTGTCCTTCTCTTTTCATTTCACCAATAAAAGGTCCTGGTCAGGCACTTTAGCGCAGCACACACTAAAAGCAGATCTTCGGAACTGTGACATCAGTGTTCACCCTCAAGACCTGCAGCGTTTCGCCGGCAGTGCGAGTAAATTTAGCCCTAAACCCGATTGGTCCGAGCAGCTTACGCACTTACAGGAATTATGTTTGCTGCCAGAAAATATGAGATAATTGGACATTCTATCGGGAAGTGTTGGGGACTATTGGAGCCCTCAGCAATTTCCGTGGTGTAGCTGTTTGAGGCAGAGGGCTCTGACAGGAGCTTTTAAGAGGCAGGGAATCCATTAGACAAGGGTCGCTACAAAGTGGCCGACTATTAAAAATGCAGCAGCACCATTATTCCCTGACCCGGCCGACAACTCTGTCTTCTTCACTGCATCACTCTTTATTTCCCTTTGGATCTCGATCGCTTTGTCTTTCTCTTCCACCTTTCTCCCCTTAATTCGCTTTCCTCTACGGCCATCTGTTCCCTTTTAAAAAATATATATCACACCATACTTTCCCTCGCATCCCCTTTCGTCCCCCCCCCCCCCACCCCCCCCCCCCCTCCTCCCCCCTCCTCTCTCCCTCTCCCGCTCCCTCCTACTCATATTTTTCTATTAGAGAGCTGGCAGGGGTGAGCCTCCCTCACCCCGTCCGTGCATGTGCCGACCCGCCGAAGCTACAGGCCAGGCACCGCCGGTCAGCGTCCGTTACTGTACCGCGACGAGAATAGAACAGCCCACGGAGAATAATAAATGGACATATATGGGTGGTTCGGAGAGTCCCTTTTAAGCTGTTAAAAAAAAAAAAGAAAAAAAATAAGAAAAAGAAAAAAAAGAGTACCCGTGCCCGGCAAAAGCGAACAGATGGTGGGAGAGAAGGAGAGAGCGAGAGAGCCCAGAACACAGTGGGAGAGGGAGGCGGGGAAAGGAGAGGAGGACAGCGCAAAAGCAGGGAGAGCGGTGGGTACAGGAGGCAACAGAAGGCCTCTTTACTGTACTTGAACGTGGCACATGATGCCGTCAAGACCCAACAGAGGAGAGGAGAGGGGGTGTTAGAGAGCAAGCACACCAGAGTTCTGCAGGTTTATGGAGACACAAGCCACGGACGTGTGTGAGGGGAAACAGAGCAAGGAGACAATCCACACTGGCCTTGTGATGCCCATAACCTCTGTTTACTTGGCGGCCCACACACTTCAGAATCTGTGCGTGGGTGTGTGTGTGTGTGTGTGTGTGTGTGTGTGTGTGTGTGTGTGGTGTTCTGCGTCATTCATGGTCACTGCACGTGCTCGGGTCAAGCGCTGTGTCTTCGACAAAGGGATTGAAAGGAACGGTCCAAAATAATGCGGGGAAAAATGGATCATGGGCGTCGTCATTTAAAGGTGCAGTGTGTAAGATTTGGTGACATCCAGAGGTGAAGTTGCGTGTTGTCTCCATCACCTCACCCTTCTCACCCGAGCATGCAGGAGAACCTATGGGGAGGCGATGGATACAACATGCAACGTCACCTCTACACCTCTGAAGTCTTAAACACTGCACCTTTAATTTAAGGCGCGATGTAAGAGTTTGGATTTGTGATTATCTGGTGGGTGAGTTGCATGTCGCTGCTGAATGCCCCTAACCTCACCCCATCTCCCCCCAGCCTGTAAGGACACCTATGGAACCAGTAACGGGAAAAGCTGTTGAGTTTGTCCATTCTGGGCTACTGTAAAATCACGCTGGTGCAACATGGCGGCATCCGTGGATGCGACCTGCTCCTGATGTGAATGTATAAAAGGGCTCATTTCAGGGTAATGAAAGAAAATACCGAAAGAGTACAACTAACCAAATGGAAATGAGCCACAGGAAACTGTGGCAGCGAACATATTTTTTTGTTGTCGTCTGTATTGACACGTTGTGTTTTCTCCACGCCGACTGACTCTTGAGGCATTTGCTCATCGCAGTCAAGCCCACCACTGATCACATTTGCTTTGTTCCAAATGGAGAGTAATTGGATGTGAAAACTCATTTTTGACAGGACGGAACGTTCCATTTAGATGTCCAGCCGTGTCCGCGTGTGTCATTACTTTGATATCAACTGAACGTTGTTTCTCATTACCTTAATTAAAGCGACTCATATGCCGCTGCGCATATTAGCACACTGATCTGCGGCAAAACAATGTGGGTTGGCTGGTTGACTGCGGCTTCCCCCGCTCTCATCTCTGTCTGAATGATTATTATCAAAGATTCTCCGTCAATCATCAACTGAAGCTTTAAAGGTTGAGAGTTGAAAACTTGAACAGCTGCACTTAATCCAGCGGTGCTGCGTGCGAGCAGACATGAATGAAAGTCCATGCATGAAATTAAGAGCAGGAAAATATTCAAAGTCAAAGTCAAACGCTAAGGTTTGACCATATTTTCATTCTACTGTAACACATTACACATTAGTAATAACACATTGGTGCAGTTCCTGACCTGTGCGCAGCTGTTTCCTGGGTCTATGATGAAAACATGTGACTGACTGAGACCAAGACTTGAACCAGACTTTAAACTATGTTTCATTCACCTCTGAAGTTGATCATTTTCACATGGGAGTCTAATGGGGATTTGCTCCCTTTTGGAGTCGGCCCCCGGTGGTCACCCTACGAATCGCACGTGTGTTCATTTCCTTATATTCTCCGGCCGTCTGCACCGGAGGTTGCCCCCTGGTGGTGACAGTGGACGCGAGTTCCTTTCTGACTGTGTCAAAGTGGTCTGCAGTTGAGCTGCAGCAAAATGAAAGCTCGCGTGCTTTTACATTGGACCCGCAGCGCGAGTCACTTCACAGTTACATGTCCAAAACACTAGAGGGCGCAGAGCAAAAAAAAAAGGGTGGAGGATGTTGAGATTCATTTCCATCTTCTCGAGTTTCTTCTTCTACAGTTTCAAGGTCAGGTCTTTAATCAGCGTCTACACGACGACTACAGGGACGACTCCGTGTAGAAACATGGATCAGACTTACAAGTCCAGCTGAAAGACTCAGTGAGGTTGCATCGCCGCTGCTACGCAGAGGGCCCTTCACCATGGTTCAGTGAAGCCAAGCCTGGCGCACAGAGCCACAACATGTAACATGGAAGCGGCCATTGTTGTAAACCAGTAAGATCAAAGCATAATGACCGGTACCCAGCTAGTGGCACAGGCTCCCCCTTGTGGGCAGGTCAATACAACAACACCTCTACATCTTTTCTGGAATTTTCACAGATTACGAAAATAATCCTGCTGGCCGGATTGGACCCTCTGTCGGGCCGGGTTCTGGCCCGTGAGCCATATGTTTGACACCTAACCCTTAAGTGACAAACTTCTCAAGATGTGTAGCAACAAACATAGATTCATGCAATTATTACAAATTAATTACTGAGAGAAGATAATAGGAGTTTCTGACCTTTTTTTTTTTAAGGAAAAAGGTTTTCGACACATGACTTTTGTATATATGGAACTTTAGCTAAACAGAACTTGTACAGAGGGAAGCTGTAAATGTGCAGAAAAGGGAAGCTAAAGGACAAGGTCAGTCACTGATGTGCATCGCTTTTCTACTTTGCACAAAAGGCAACGCGTCACGTTTTGCAGCTGCTGCCGTGAAACTCGCTGCAACGACAGGAAAAACACCCCGTCACAGCATCAATCACAAGCTTTGATCATTGTGTTTTGCAATTTGATTCAGTCCAGTTCGAGATTTCACGGACGTTTGTTTGCTTTGCTGCAAAACGAACAAAAACCACATTGAGCAGACGACTAAATCGTGGCCTCTGAGCAACACAATGGGCATCAGCGCCATGCCAGCTGAAAGCAGCTCACCGGGGCAATTAAGAAAATCGTAAACATTGATTGGACTCGGGGAGGATGGATTTGAGCAAAGGCTTGTCCCTGCAGCTCTACCTGCTGCTCACGATTCTGAAATCACACACAGGACACACCACTGCAGACAAGCAATAAGCCTCCCCTCCCCGATCCCCTCCGACGCTCTTTACATCCATGATAAAGGGCGTCCATGCGCACATTAAGGGGCCTCCTGTCCCGCTCTGACCCCTGCTAATGCATACTAACGCTACCTACGTCCCATTACGGAGGCAAAGCAGGAGCAATGCTCGCTTTAATAGCCCCACATGCGCCCGTGGCATCTGAGTAAGTATTGTTAGTTTAAGCCAGTCATGTCACAAGTGCCTCTGTGTAAAAGGGGTGCACGGGTGCATGACAGTAACATTTACATGTGCTATCAGTGAGATGGGATGGGTGAGGGTGTGTGTGTGTGTGTGTGTGTGTGAGAGAGAGACAGAGAGAGAGAGAGAGAGAGAGAGAGAGAGAGAGAGTGGGGGGATGAAAGAGAAATACAACCACAACCTCTCTCTGTTTTGTCCATCATACAAAGAGAGCCTGAAGAATACCTAACACCTACGTGTACACCCACAAACATTCACACTGTGAACCGCATACAAGCAAACACACACACACACACACACACACACACACACACACACACACACACACACAGAATCTGGTCACGTCAAGTCAAAAAGCAGCATGGGATGGGGCAGATCAAACAGGTTGTTGTCAAGGTCCATATAGATGTATAACCAAGCTGTTTTATGGGACCGCTGACACACACACACACACACACACACACACACACACACACACACACACACACACACACACACACACACACACACACACACTGTACTTTAGGGACACAGAGAGTTGTAATGACAGCAAGCTGCACTGAGAAGAGGTCAGGCAGGGGAGTCAGTGATCAGGGGCCACACATATGCAGGCACACAAACTCAGAAACACACACACACACACACACACGCACACACACACACCTCACACAGGATACTTATTGGCACTTGTACACACAGTGGAGAGCAGATCAATTCGGCTCGCGCTTGCACATTCATTTATGGATAAAGTGACAGGCTCATGCACATACACAGATACTAAGCTGACATGAAGATGAAGGTTTTTAATGCATGGATGTATATGTGTGAACACACACACACACACACACACACACACACACACGGAGGTAGACAGAATTGAGAGGGAACACTGGGGAAGGTAGGATCCAATTTGATTTGACCTTGACAGCTCAGAGGGAGGGAGGGAGGGAGGGAGGGTTGGTGGGACAGAGGGAGGGGGGGGGTGTGGGGAGCGAGGATGAAGTGGTGGTTCGGCCCAGCTGCCTGTTGCAGATTCTTCGGAGAAATGAGACGACCTTTAACAGAAGGAGATAAGAGACAGAAGTGCGACATGTAGGGACAGATGTGTGGGCACAAAGCAAACGCATAAAACCAAGGGACATGTGCCGCAAAAGGTGACATTAATAATACAACGATGTGCATGGAGCATGCACGCCTACAGTGTGATCAACCAAAAACCATCCGTTTCCCTTGCCTCCATTTTAAGTGACCAGAGCTGATACCTCTATGAAATGTTTCAAGAGGATCAACTTGCGCTGCCAGACGTTTTAATTCATCACCCTGAGGGAAGAAAATGTAATGAGCAAAAACGCAAAAAAAACACACACAAAAAGTACAGCTCTGCCAAAACAATTACCATACACCTTGGAAGGGCTATTTCAGGATAAAGGGAAACTCGGAGGCGACACGGTTGGGTGTAAGACCTGCATTTACTTTCACAGATTAGCAAACACAAAGACGCGCTTATCGCGGCAGACGCAGGTTATTACGACCACATCACCGACGCGTGCTAACAGACGGATCGCAGCCTCCGTTTGTTCGTCTTGGAGGACATTCCCAAAAAAAATGTCCGACAGGCTGAGGTCAGCAGATGAGTGGGTATAATGGCGACGGGCGGCATCAACAACCTGCAGGTCATACGCGCGCGTATCCTGCCGCTAATGGCAAATAGGATCCTCCATGTAAAGCAGAGGACATGGATCGATTTGTCATCATGGTAAATAAACAGCATTTATATGGCTCTTTGAGTCACAATAACCCATTCACACACACACACACACACACACACACACACACACACACACATTTACTGCTATAATCATCGTTTTTTCCTCACAGGGAGAAGTGTGTGTGTGTCACACACACACACACACACACACACACACACACACACACACACAGAGTCAAACAGTGTTTCTCCTCTGTCTATATCACTCACTGATGCAGCCCATCAAACACGGTCGTGAGGGGCAATTTAGGGTTCAGTGTCTTGCCCAAGGACGCCCTGACACGCGGAGGAGTGGAGGATTGAACCATCGACCTTCCCGGGATGTAACTACCTCCCCTCTGCTTCTTCTGCTGCGCCATTTCTCAGTCCACGCCGGCTCGCACAGCAATCGGAACGTGACGCTCCCCCTACGCTCGCCCGCCCGCTCGCCCGCTCGCTCCCTCCCTCCCTCCCTCCCTCCCAACGTGCAGTGGCGGCGGACGGGTGCGTGTTGTAAAAAGTTAACAAGCGGTGAAAATGTCTTCAATACGGAACCATTTTTAGCTGGGAAATGAAAGCGAGGCCCAACACTCACTTGTAATCGCGTCTTTGTTCTCTGGAGGCGGCGGCAGCTGCTTCTTTCAACAAGGCAAATTGGATATTGTTTAATAGTGAATGTCTTTTAAATGATATATTTAGATTATACGATGTTTTTTGGGTCAGTGATTCGAAATGACAAAGGATGTGTTTGGGTGCGCGAATGAGAAACATTGGAGCTCAGCTACTGCCGTTTTCACCGACATTATTTCCACTGCCTTCGAATTGTAATGTGACAGATTGAGGCTTTGCCTTGTGCAAATCATTAAATAACTCCAATTGGCCTCGATGAAAAAGAAGAGCATGATTAAAGCGGCATTAAAAAAATGTGTGGTACATTTATTCCTGTGACTTGATGTTGAGCTATTTGCCTGCAAATGCCTGACACAGTGTGAGTTTGGCTCAAGGCGCAACACATTTTTAAAAGGAGAGCGATCCTTCCTTTACCTGCTCTTCCCACTCGGCAGCGTCCACATCTGAAACCGTGATCTCTCTCTAGTCGAGTTGCATCCCACTCCCACACTTTTATCTGTGCACTTCTCCCTCCATCTATCTTTTGCCATCTGACATATACACAATCACGGAAAACTGAAGCGAACCTGCCAAGGCCTTACATTTACTTTTAAATGTGGAAAAAAAACACACACAAAAAAGCTTCACAAATGAATAACAGCAAACAAAGACAACGGCAAGCCGGCTGATATGATGCAGGAGCCATTGATTAAGCCCTGGAAATCCATTTTCCTCTTGGTGGTGGAGGATTCAGAGAGAGAGGGGATGGAGAGAGAGAGAGGGAGAGAGAGAGAGAGAGAGAGAGAGAGAGAGAGAGAGAGAGAGAGAGAGAGAGAGAGACCTTGTGTGTATTTGTATGTATATTCGCACGAGCATCTGTGGGTGCACAGTACTTGTGAGACAAGAGAACTACAATCAAGATGGACGGAGCAAAGAATAAAAACTGGGTTTTCTTGGTAATCACACAGGGACATCAAGTTCCACCGATCAAAACCACGCTGTCACTGGACGGTGAATGGAAGGCGTTAGGGGGGTGGTGGTGGGGAGGGGGGGGTGGGGTTGTGGGGGGGGGGGGGGGGGGGGGGGGGGGGGTGTAGGGGCCAATGAAGGGCCGGAAGTCAGGGAGAGGAAACAAGGGCTGAGGGAAGGGTGGGCCTCATGCCCTGAACTTGAACTTGGAGCTGGTGAGGTGAGGGAGGGGGGGGGGGGGGGGGGGGGGGGGGGGGGGGGGGGGGGGGGGGGGGGGGGGGGGGGGGGGGGGGGGGGTTGGGACCGCTGAATGACACCAAGTATCTCCCACCCTTCCCACCCACCAACACACACCCACACACACCCACACACACGCTTCTCAGGGAGAGATATAGACGAGGACGGGTCCTGGTGCCATTTAGCCAGCAGTCTTGCGAGGCAGCGTCAACATCTATCAATATTTCAACACAGCGACACCCCCCCACACACACACACACACCCACACACCCCCACACCACCCCACCACGGCCCACCTGTGCAAATTCAGACCCGGTAAAGGAGACCCGCTGCCCATGCATCTGCTCGCGATGGGATGCATTACGTAAACCAAACTGACACTTTGAGCTTGAGGCGTAAAATAGGCCGACCAGTGCTGAGCGCCTTACCTTGGTCTGGAGATAGTGAGGGTAGTAGTAGGTGTAGTGGGGGTACATTGGCTGCTGCTCCAAACGTTTTCCCATGTAGCTGGAATCCAGTTGAAGGTTCCTCGAGTCTGGAGATAGAGGCTCGCAGGCGTGGGGTACGATCACTCCAAAAAAAGGGAGGTGGGTGGGTGGTGGGGGGGGGTGGAGGTGTGTGTAAGGGGGTGGGGGTGGTGGGAGTTGTTGTCCTGGATCCTTTAAGGCGTCTGTTTCCAAAGAGTCGTAGGATGCAGAGTGAGGGAGGGAGGGAGAGGAAGGGAGGTGTGTGTGAACGCAAAGAGGAGTGTGAGGACGGAAGGAGAAGATAAGTGTTAAGTCTGCCTACTTGTCTGGGAGGTCACGGTGTGTGTGTGTGTGTGTGTGTGTGAGGGGGGGTTGGAGGGGGGTGGGGGGGTCACAGCACCATCCTTCCTGTGGGGTGAGAAGGGTCGAGGGTGTGAGGAGAGGAGGATGTGACAGGAAAATGGGCTCGGTGCAGGAAAACAATTGGGGAGGTTTGATAGCAAGATGGAGAGAAGATGGGAGGAGAGGAGAGGATGATGATGATGATGATGATGATGATGTGGAGGAGGAGGAGGAGGAGAGGGAGGAGAAGGAGGGTAGAAGGAATGGATGGGATTCCGCTGCCCGTTCCGTGCACTCTCTCCGATCCGAGAAAAATTACTTCTTCTCTGCTGCCCTGAACATGCCCCCTCAATTTGCTTTCCAGTCTCTCCCTCTCTCTCTCTCTCTCTCTCTCTCTCTCTCTCTCTCGCTCACTCACACACCAGACAAGACCCTGCTCCCACCGGGCTGCTCGGCTGTATCCTGGAGAAGGCACGCTGTCTTCTGCTCTGTTCTCACAAGACAGTGGAATCAGCGATGAACTCACACATGGATGGAGGAGGAGGAGGAGGAGGAGGAGGAGGAGGAGGAGGAGGAGGAGGAGGAAGGAGGAGGGTGGTCTGGAGCTGAAGCCGCCTCTGTTCTCTCCTGTCTTTGACTCCCCTCCCTCTTTTGTTAAGCTCTGGGGATGGACAGATAGATGGACAGATACGGCAGGCGCCCGGCGCGGAGGATGAGCCGGGGAGAGGCAGACAAAAAGTCCTCTTGCCGGGGGAAGAAGCAGACCAGTCTTATCCGGACGCGCCGCACTCACACTGAGGAAAATCCCCTCGGATCCACAAGGTGCCTCCTCCAACTCTCCTCTGCCCGTCTCTTCTCTTCCCCTCTGCGATCCACCTCTTTCTTCTCCAGCGCTTCTCCCTGACGGCTCGCTCCCCACCGCGCCTGGCAGCTGTCTCTAAATGCGTGCGCGGCGCTGGTGCTGGTGGTGGTGGAGGTGGTGGTGGTGGTGGTGGTGGTGGTGGTGGTGGTGTGTGCGTGCGTGTGCGTGCGTGTGGTATGTGTGTGACTGCATGTAACTGAGTGGGGAGAGTGCGTTTGTGTGGCTGCTGCCGTCTGCTCCACTCTGCGTGCTGAGGCGGAGAGGGGCTCGGCTTCGGCGCAGCGACGCTCCTCCCTCCCTCTCTCTTCCCATCTCTCCGTCAGCCTCTCTCGCCCTCTCTGTGTTATTCATGGAACCATTGAACAGTGGGAGTGGTCGGTCCTGCCCTCGTTCAAGCCCTGGGGTGTGTGTGTGTGTGTGTGTTTAGTGTGTGTGTGTGTGTGTGTGTGTGTGTGTGTGTGTGTGTGTGAGAGAGAGGGTAAAGAGAGACGGAGATGAGCTGCTGTCCCCGGCAGCAGACAGCGGCGGTGGGGAGGGAGAGTAAAGAGCAGGAGCTGGGGTAAAGGGTGAGAAGAGGATACACACAGAGGCAGATTAGGAGACAGAGGGGCCCCTCTACTGGTGCTGTGTGAGGGCAACAACGCCACATGTTGCATAGTAACGTAATAACATGAGGTCCACACAGGAAGACTGACAACTGGGTTTGTTTGGGGTCATCCACAAAAATGTCAGGGCTGAAACAGAACCATTGTGGACTTAAAGGTGCAGTGTGCGAGATTTTGATCATTTTTCTCACAATGACATACTGATATTTTCATGAGTCTATAATCACGTAAATGTCTTTATTTTGTTCCCCTTTTACCCTAAAATGAGCCCAGTAATGTATATTTACATGAGGGGGTCCTCTCTATGTGTGTGTGTGTGTGTGTGTGTGTGTGGGGGGGGGGGGGTGGGTTGGGGTGGGGGGGGGGGGGGGGGGGGGGGGGGGGGGGGGGGCATGGTGTCTACTATACGTTCTCCTCCACGCTCGGAAGGGTGAGGGTGAGGTGATGGATACAACATGCAACTTCACCTCTAGATGTCACCAAATCTTACACACTGCACCTTTAAGGTCCAAAATGTTGATCTTTTAAGATGCAACCCCTCTGCATTTTTTTTTTTTTTGCATTTCATGATGGGACAGTCAGGCAGAGAGCACGGTCTTGGGAAGAGAGAGCGAGTAACATCTGGACCACCATGGCTGCGTGAGCACCGTGGAACAGCAGCATCATGATTCTGTGTTAAAGTGTCACATATGCTGGTACTTCAAAATGTCACTGAGCTCCTCTGTGTCCACATTAGCATCCAAATACCAGGATGTGATCATATAAAGCAGGACAACTCGCGGTCCGGTGATGAAAGTAAAAGCCGTGTTCAAACGAATGAGTGGATTCAGACAACAGGAACTGCAAAAAGTGATGGAGGTGCCACCTGTGCGCGACATTGTTTTAACTTAGGGGTTTGCTTATCCAGGCAGACAACAATATTTTGGAACTGCGCTACAATAAAAAACATTTTTTTTTACATAGCCTTCCCAAAGGCATGCCCCATTTAATTCAAAGTGTTACACAACATCACACAGTCAGATGATAACCCATACACACACCTACACAAAAAAAAAGAATACGAATCTGAATGAGTGAAAATGCCTGACTGCATGCAGAGACGTCCCATTCACACACACACACACACACACACACACACACACACACCCAGCAAAGGGCCCGAGGGTCCCATGCAGAGTGTGTAGCTGTGCAGTTAGGTGGCACAGTGACCCACTGACACAGTGCTGCCTGTTATGTGATGTAACCAGGTTTAAGTAGTGCTCTTACGTAAGCGCAGTGAGCCATGCATGAAACGACTGGCTCTGCCCTCTGACTGCAGCTGTGTGCGTGTGTGTCTGTGTGTGTGTGCGTGTGTGTGTGTGTGCTGGGGGTGGTGTGTGTGTGTGTGTGTGTTGGGGGGTGGGGCCTGGGACGGCATACAAAGCGAGTTCACTGCAGTGTAAAAAAAAAAGGGGCAGGGGAACAGAACAGAGCCTCCTTTAAGATAATTGCTTCACTTCTCCTGATCAATTAAAAGCATGTCGCAGGCCCGTGACGCTACAACACATCCGTGGCCGTCTTTGAGCTATCGTGCGCCTCTTTCCGTCACTGCGCGCATGCGAGTCTGCATTTTTTATAGCCTTCCTCTCTGGGCTTATACAACACACACTGACGCTCGGTTGGGCTCACAGGAAGACTCAACAACAAAACATCGCTCAGCGCGGCATACGGGCGGCTGCTGTGGAATTAACAACGCAAACAGCAGAGTTTGGTCCGGAGCCTGAGACGCAGTGTGACGGCGGATGTCTCAAAGTCCTCTGCAGTCAGATGGACCATTCTGTTTCATCATCCAGTCGCCAGTGGAATATTTGATTTGGATTAGACCAAGGCAGATAGAGAGGAAATAAATAATATGAATGATAAATACATCCTGGCATTTTCATGAATTTAAAAACACAGAAATGCTCATTCCGTGGCCGTCTTTGAGCTATCGTGCGCCTCTTTCCGTCACTGCGCGCATGCGAGTCTGCATTTTTTATAGCCTTCCTCTCTGGGCTTATACAACACACACTGACGCTCGGTTGGGCTCACAGGAAGACTCAACAACAAAACATCGCTCAGCGCGGCATACGGGCGGCTGCTGTGGAATTAACAACGCAAACAGCAGAGTTTGGTCCGGAGCCTGAGACGCAGTGTGACGGCGGATGTCTCAAACCCCTGCAGTCAGATGGACCATTTTGTTTTATCATCCAGTCGCCAGTGGAATATTTGATTTGGATTAGACCAAGGCAGATAGAGAGGAAATAAATAATATGGATGATAAATACATCCTGGCATTTTCATGAATTTAGAATCACATAAATGCTCATTTTTCTTCATTACTCTTAAATGAGCCCATTAATGTATATTTACATGGAGGGCGGGGGGGGGGGGGCCTAACTATACAGGGCTGCCATTTTTTTTTTTTTTTTTACAGTAGCCCCAGAGTGGACACACTAAACACTCAACTCTTTTGAATTGTAATGAAACTGAAGTCTACCCCAGGTTCTCCAACATGCTCAGAAGGGTGAGAGTGAGGTGATGGGTACAACATGCAACTTCACCTCAAGATGTCACCGATGTTTACACTACTTCTACTATTTCAGTGAAGGGTTTTTTCCTAGATGGAGTCACTGTACAACACTGGCAATTACAGTGTTTACATTTCCCTTCGAAAACACCAAGGTGTCACTTTAGTTTGACGGCATCAAAATGAGGTCTCCACGTAATGAAAACACTGTGTTTTCCTGAGCGTGCTCTCATCTTACCTCGGTGCCGGCGCGCAAAGTCCCGGTCCAACGGTCCCGGTCCGACCGCAGCGTGGAGCCCAGGCTGGAGTCCTGCGTGAGAAACACTTCTTTAATGTTCTCTTGCCACGCTGCCTTGTTAGCCATGTGACAAACGAGTGGATTTATTCCGCAAACCGAGCCGAGTGTGTCGTCAGGACTGCATACATTACATACTGCGATTTGTGTCACACACTTCATTCTCCTTTTCGCGCATCACTAGTCAACCCGAGTAATTGTCTTTTTGTGTAAATGTTGGTTATGTCTAATAAGATGCTGCGTGTTTATTCATATTTTCTCTTGTTGGCAATGACTGCGGTGGTCACATTTTCTCATGGGGATCGTTAAAGTTGTGCTACCTCTGATGTTGTTTCTTTGCTGTATATTTGCTTTGGTTTAACCTTGAATCTTGCTGATGCAGTGCCAATGGCTTTTACATCTGATGAACCTTGTAACAGAACGTTTTGTGATCATCATTTCTGGTAACAGCAGCGGCGGACATTTTCTACCACCCGGAGGAGCTCGGGGCAGGAAGTTAGTCATCAGGTAAATGGCTGCTCAGCTCAGCTCAGCTCATGTGAGGCTTGAGAGTGAAACCTAAGGAGTGACAAATAACAAATGTGACAAATAACCCGTAGCGGTGAGGTTAAAGGTAAACAAGACACTCGGATACACACACGCACATCAGTGTTCATTAGTCAGTACTAATTAAAGGCGCAGTGTGTAAGATTTGGTGACATCTACTGGTGAAGTTGCATGGTGTATCCATCATCTCACCCTTCCCGATTCGAGCAGGCAGGAGAACCTATGGTGGCCCTCAGTTGTCATCAAGGCTCAAAAGATGTTTAGTATGTCCACTCTGGGCTACTGTAAAAACATGGCAGCCCCCATAGGGTGGACACACCTTCTGTTGTAAATTAAAGGGCTCATTTTAGGGTTATGTAAAACGCAAGTCATACATTGGAGTGATTATACTTATGAAAAATGTCTGTATGTAATTGTTTTGTAATTCTATTTCTATAGATAGGAATGACAATTTTACACACTGCACCTTTAAGGTAAATGATTTAATCTTGACTTTAATTTTGAAATGTAGAGGACAATTTATGGGGATGGATTTGTAGAGATATTTTGAATTACAATGAGTGATTAGTATTATCATGGATTTGTTAGATTGCAGCATGCACACAACGCATGGTCTTTGTTTACATCATTTCAAATGTATATTTTTACATATTTATATTTCTGCTTGTGTACGATTCTATTTTATTCATATTCATATGCCGCACTGGGTTGCAAGAACGTTTCACGATTGCCAAAATGACTTGCTTATCTCATCTTATTTGCTGTCAAGTAACGGTATCAGAGAGGTCAATCAATAGTTGGGTTACAATTGTATTTGTCAGGCCTGTATTTTAATCACAAAAACAGCTCAGAGCACACATTTGCATAAAATGTGCACGATCTGCGTGGGGGCACATGCAAATAGAATTACATGTTGCTCGTGTTCCATGCTTTTCACAGGAGTCAGTGAGTACATGAGTTCATACCGCAGTCATTTCAACCTGAACTCCAGAATATAATACATAAGCATGTCATTGAGGGGCTGCAGAGAAGGGAGAAAAAAAGGCCGTATTGATTAAATTACACTTGTAGTTCAGGAGAATGTTCCTGCATCTTTGCAGTCAGGAGGATTGCGGGCGCACAAAGCCAAGCAGTTTGATGGAGGATGGTTATACATTCATTCAATAGCCTGAATGCGTGGAATGCCAAACGACAGAGGGATACTAGGAGATTAGGTGTGTGTGTGTGTGTGTGTGTGTGTGTGTGTGTGTGTGGGTGCGCGTGCGTGCGTCTGTGTCAGTCTGCTATGTATGAGTTGCTCACCAGCTAAAGTTTCCATGAAAAACTGCGATTCTGCTGATGCCACAGTTTGGGGGGAAACAAAGCGAGAGAATTGATTCTTCCGACTGCACAGCGCAGTTCTTTCATGAGGCCCAATCTTTACATCTCTCCCTGCTGCATATTCTGCTGCCGCGGTAATGCGGCCTAATTAGTGACAAGACACTCATAATGCAGCTGGTTAATACACATTTGTTAATTGCATTTTTACACCACAGTGACTTCGGTTACATCTGAAGCGCAATCTAACTGTCAACGTGTCGTCATGTGTTATTTGCTGCCTGAGCTTTTCTTAAAGGTGCAGTGTGTACGATTTGGTGACATCTATGTCTGTAATTAATGAAAAGTAATGTAAGTATGTAATTGTCATTGTTGTCCCTTCCACAAATATTATAAAACAATTACATACTGACATTTTCATGAATTTATAATCACGTAAATGTTGTCTTTTTCCTCTCATTACCTTTAAATGAGCCCATTAATATATATTTCCATATATCATGTTTTTACAGTAGCCCAGAGTGAACATACTAAACGTCTTTTGAGGTTTAATGACCATACCATAGCTTCTCCTGCATGCTCGGGGGGGTGGAGGGGTGAGGTGATGGATACAACATGCAACTTCACCTCTAGATGTCACCAAATCGTACACACTGCACCTTTAAGCATAATCTGACTGTCAGTGTGTCTGCATGTCGTATCTGCTGCCTGGGCTTTTCTTCCCGCGAAATCAAAGGAAGGAGCTTTTCCCCGGCAGACACAGTTTCCCATGTCCAGCGTTTGACCAAATACCAGAGGAACACTGACAGCTGGAGCCAAATATCAAAGCGCTGCCATTGACACTGTGGGTTCTTACAGTCGGTGGCCATCAAAGGCCTTTTCAAATGGAGAAGGAAAGGCCATGCTGTGACTCTCATGTGTGTCTCTCATCGCTGACCAGGCATCAGCAGATGTGTAACAAACACCAGAGCCAGAAGAAAAAAAGGAAAAAAAAGAAAGAAAAAAAGGAAAGAGATAAGAGGGAGTAAAGAGTAAAAGCCTCCCGTCTTTGCTCATATGCAGCTGGGGAAACAGAAGAGGTCATGATGATGATGATGGGGCCAATCCTCCAGGAGCTGCTCTCTCAAGGAAAACACCGGACAGGATATCAGCGCACATTCACACACAAAAACGGGTATTTGCACATGGAAGAGTTACAGTGGTAAATGGACTATCACATCCAATTGGCACACACAGCATGCGTGCCACTCACTGCTTTATGTTTCTTTCATCCCGGGAATTGAATCCGAAGAATTCGGGTTTTAAACACATTAAGGAAATGGTTCCACTATCTCGGGCAATTTAGCATCTAGTGTGCGTTAACGTCTACGTTATAGCCCGAGATAAAATGTCTCAAAGACATGATTTTAGTGGAGAGAGAGTCTATTAAAAACATGCGATGTTCCTGGATGTGGCATACGGCAGATGAGGTAGAGGAGACTGTGTTATTATTTCACCATGTTTGGTTCTTTTGTCAGCCCATCATTAATCCTCCTGGTGCTGCTAATGAGAACATCTAGGACAAAATTAAGCTTTTTGATGAGCACATTTCTATAAAAGACGAGACTGTCTGATTGTCACTCAGGTCAATGCCCTCTACCAAGCGAGGAGGTAAAAGTGTCAAGTGTAGACAGGTACTTTTAGGGAGCATCAATAACCTTTCAACTTGTACACGCAATTAAAAAAAAAGCGAAACCACAATGTCGTCTTAGAAGCAACTCTATTGTTTTGCAGTAGAGATGGTTACATGATGTGTCCTGATCTGCATGGATTCATTGCAAAACTGTTTTTTTTTTGTTTTTTTTTTGTGGATTCACAATGTGTAAGATTCACATTCCCCAAGATGTTACGTATATTGAGGGGCCCCACAGGCTGGCCCACGCAATATATCCACAGTTTTATTCATTTAGTTTTAGGCAATTTGTTGTTGTGTTTTTGGGTCATATCCAATTTGAGGTAGCTACTAGAAAACTACTTCAGTGCATGACTCAGGTAGAGACTTTCTCCTGGTGACTCAGTGGATTAGGCCACGTTGAAATGAAGGATTCCAGCGGCCAAACCCTGACAAGAGAGAGGTTTTCAGTTAGTGGTTTGCTGCTAAAAGCACTGAAATGGACTAAAAGCAGTGTCGGTGTACTGAGGATCTGCATTATGGGGTAATTCCACTGCAACAACGGCCACTTCCAACCTCAGCAAGAAGAATAGCAGCAGCGGTGGCGAATTTGCAATGTGTCGCATGCACGCGCACGCGGGCAATTAGAAAGCAAAGGGCAGAGTGAGACGTGTTGACGTCTCAATCAGAGCGACGGGCGAGAGGCCGTGAGGGAGACAAGACACTTTGAATGATCTCCTCGTGGGCTCTAAGAAAAATCACCGCACACCAATAACTCCTTGTACAACGCTGAACGCTTCATTACATCACTGAATCAAAACGGTGACAAATCACCTTAGGCCCCTAATGCAAACCCCGCCCCTCCCGTCCTCCCCTCTCCTCCTCCCCCGCCTCTCACCTCCTCTCCACATCACACTTCAACACAAATCGTGGCTTTATTAAAGGAGAGCAGGGGAAAAAGAAAAAAGAAAAAAAACAGAAAAAAAAACCCCAAGAAGTGCACATCAGTGGGTTCATTTGAGCAATTATGCAAATGAGACAGGAGATGAGACTTTTATTAATGTTAGAGTAGTGTTGCATCAGATAGTGCTGAAGTTCATTAAGTTAGTCTAGTTGGAGATGAATACGCTCTGATTAGTTTGATATTGCTGTGGTGTGTATCGCATTAGCATCTCGGGCTGCGTCAGCGCAATGCTCTCCGTGGATCCACTGCTCCGGCGGAAAAGAGAGAATGGAGAGATGTTTCTGCGTTGAAACGTGCCATGTGGATTCATAACCCAGATGGCGGCATTATTCTATTCCTTTCTCTTTCCCACGTGCTCACAATTGTGTCCTATTGCGGCGCTTTTCAATTTCAATTTCATCCGTTCATTGTTTTGCGATCCTCACATCAGTCTCCCCCCTCTCTCCCCCCCCCTCTCTCCCCCCGCTCTCCCTCCTGCAGGTACGGGGCCCGGGGAGGTGGGGGACCGTGACTGACTGACTGACTGACTGACTGACTGGGGCCGTCGCTCGCCGCGGCTCCGAGGGGTAATTAATTTCAGCAAACGACCGCCACGTCTGTCAGCTTTTATAAACGAGCGTTTACGCGCTATGGACAATTTAACCACTCCACTGAGCCCGCCTTGACAGAGATGAGTAGAGAGATGTGGGAGATAGAGCGAGAGAGGGGAGGTGGGTGGGGGGTGGGGGGGTCGGGGGGGGGGGGGGGGGTCGGGGGGTGGGGGGGGGCTGCCAGGTGACTGATGGGAGATTTAATCAATAGAGTAAGCACATTTACTCTCACGATGCTAAAACGGCATCCATATTCATGCTGCTGATTCTCCCAATGCCCGCGCTGCTGCTCAGCACGCCAAACCATAGCGCGTGAAGGATTTCACTTCATCTCATCAGGCTTCATCAAAGGACGACATCATGGCCGCTCATTACCTGCAGCCTCGCGGACTCGGCGTCATCGCCGGGCCTCAGTCACGCGAGTTCACTCTCTATCCAGGCTTCATTCCGGACTGTCACTATACAGCCTGAATGGCGGTGGAGCATCAACACCTTGACAACGCAGTAAAAAATCAGGGAGAACTCTCTGGAAGTTCATTTTTAACTGTGTGTGTGTGTGTGTGTGTGTGTGTGTGTGTGTGTGTGTGTGTGTTTAGTGCTATTTGGGTTGGCGGTTACTATAGTGCTGTTAGGTGTCCGAACAGTGTAACAACTGAGTTGCCAGTTCAAGACAAACATCTGAGTCATTCACCAGCCAGTGTCTATCAAGCCCTCTGTCTCTGGACGGCTCAGCATGAGTAATGTGCTTGTGCATCCAAACCTCAAGCCACTGGCTCTGACTTCAAATGAATCGATAATATCTTTCACAATCCTTTGTGCATCTTAAGGGGGGCGGCAGTGACTCGGTGGTTAGAGCAGTCGCCTTTGGAAGCGAGGGTCACTGGTTTGAATCCCATTTGGACCCCGCTGCGGTGTCACTGGCCCCGACACCGATACCCTGAATGGCCCGATGCGCACGGGTAGAAATACATCTGGATTAGCGGTCGAAAATGAAATGAGTGACTTTTTGCATTTTAATGGCAAAAATGTTGTGATTCCAATTCAAAAACATGAAACGTTAACTTAGATTAAATGGGGGGGCGACAGTGGCTCGGCCGTTAGAGCCGTCGCCTTCATACACAACTTGTAACAATTCATGAAATAATTACTGTCATTAATTGCAATACTTTCCAGTGTGCCTTATAGAAAACATGAGAGTGATCAAAAATGACAGAGGTCTTGTCTTTCAGCTCTTTCTCCAACACGACGTGAGGAAACACACCGAAACCTTCTTTAACAAAACTCCTTTGTGCCAAAAACAGCTCGGCACCGGAATGATTGACCCTCTTTCCCTCGGAACACACATTCCCACCCCCCCCCCCCCCCCCCCCCCCTGAAAATTCTGTGACCGAACAGAATCAGCTGAAGTCCTCCCGGTGACTGACTGTTGTTCTAACTCAACAGCATGTCACGTTCCCACTTTCTCTCCTCACAATTTCCAGAGCCCAGAGAAAACAGAGCCGCACCGCAACCGCTCGGCACTCGCTCAGCCCAGCCCTGCGAAAGCCATTCTGTTTGCCTCCAACGCCGGTGGGTTGCCAGACTATTAGCGCCGCGGCCGCGCTCCGCTTTCTTCTCCCTGCCAGAGCAAGTTACGTGGGCTCGCCTCGAAGTCGGTGTTTTCACAGCTAGACATACATTACTGTGTGACACCGAGCCCGGGGGCTCGCAGATCCGCCGGATTGTATGACAGCGCCCTTTATGGGGTCTGTAGGAATGTATGACAGCAGTCTGCCTGTTTCAATGGTTGGCAGGGATAACGACACTACAGCCCAGCGCTGGAGAGAGCGGGGCGGCCATATGAGAGGCCTCCAGCAGTAAGTGTTTCCATAGCTACCAGTGGGCCGAGGGGATTGTTGACTCTGAGAGTGGGAGATTAAGAGAATGACTGATTCTCTTTACGTGTATATATGCTGAGCCATCATTTCTGCACACATGTTGCGTGTGTGCCTGTACATGTGTGTGTGTGTGTGTGTGTGTGTGTGTGTGTGTGTGTGTGCGTGCCTGCACATGTCAGTGTGTGTGTGTGTGTGTGTGTGTGTGTGTGTGCAGCGCTTAGTAAGAATGTGAGGGTGCCCACAAGAATCACCCACTGCAGGGACTTTTCACATGACCCTAAAATCACCCATTTACCTTTCCCAAATACATGCGTTGTCACGCACATGAGAATTTACAGATGCACACACACACACACACACACACACACACACACACGCACTATACTGGTGCGCACCGCCAAGTCAGTGTAATCAGGGCAGCGTAATGTGTTTACCTCTCTGAGGTATGAGAGTTTGATTAAGGAGCAGCCATCTGGCAGAGGAGGAAGAAGAAGGAGAGGAGAGGAGAGAAGAGAGGAGAGGGGGCTGACAGCAGTTTCTACTTTAATAAAGAAAATTAACCCTTTCACTGTGACACACACGTCTGCTCTACAATCAGTCGGTGGAACTGAAGCTAACCCTCGGCAACACACTGCATTTCAAACATTCACAGTTTAAAGACAACTTCTAGACGGCATCACGGTGTCATCAGAGCCAAATGTCTTGCTTTAGAGTGTGTGTGTGTGTGCGTGTGTGTGTGTGTGTGTGTGTGTGTATGTATCCAATTATCTGTCCAACCATTATATACCAGTAAACAAAGTCAAAGTCAAACGCTGTGCCTTTGCCAACACTCAGATTTACTGAGGCCACCAACAACGAGGACATAAAGTAGTTGACATATTTTTTGCAGAAATGTTTTTTAAAGCGTGTCACGATTCTCTTTTTCATGTTGCTCTTATATTAATCCGTGTCATATGCTGTTTCAGTCGGTGCAGTATATGTTCAGTGTGCTTGGTTATTTCAGTTTCTATAGACTGAGATGAAACATAAAACATTTAGAGTCACCTGAATAGGATATGTTTCCATTACCTTTGAGTGAACCTTTCAAATTTCCATCCAGAGTGGGTCAGCTTTGGAGGCCACCAAGTTGCACCACCATCAAAAAAAAAAAATAGACCCAAATGGACAAAATCAAACACCGGGGGACGACTGTGGTGCAGGAGATAAAGCAAGTCATCAATGAACTGCAGGCTCCATCCCCTGTTCCATTTGCCAGCGTCAGACAGAAGTCCAACTTGCTCCCGATTACCAAGCGAACAGAATCTAAATGTTGACATGGAACCTTCTGCATGTAGAAACAGTGAGGAACACTAGAATTTTCGACATCCTACAAACTGAAGCTTTACGTATAAATCATCTCATGAAAATGTCACGTCTGTGTTGCCCCGAACTGCATCGTGCCTTTGCATTCAATTGCCACAGCAGCTCAGGCTCAGGCAACAGTGAAATCCCACTGGAACATGTTTCACAATAAGACGACGGAATTCACCAACACCTCCCCAAAGAGACGTTTTTCAATATACAACATGAACAACTAGCGCATATAGCAAATGTAAACAGGGAAAGAGACAAAAATGGTGGAATGTTTAGCATTACCGTGTTGTTATTGTTGTATTTATTGGAAATTTTTTTTTTTTTAATGACAGCATGGTTACATACACATACAGGATACAACCTTCCTGCTGTCACACGCACCTGACGGGCCTGAAGCTGGGCTCACCCTCAGTCATTACTCCACTCTCGCCTTCCTGCTCCATTAAACTCAACAAGCTTAACTCAGTGGCCTTCATTCCTCACCGCAACGCTATCTGCTTTATACACTGGTGGCTTTTAACAAGCGAGGGGGCAATTTGAGTGAGTGAGGGTGGGGGGGAGGGGGGCAGCATCTCCCTTGTTAACACAAAATATGTCATGCATTGCCCTTGTTAACTTTAAAAGAAAAATCTGTGGAAACAATATTTCACCTTGCCCCTCGTTGCTGAGCAGGAAAAGAGTGCTCACGGGGGGCCGAGGCGAAAGCCTTACATCTGCAGTAAAAGGAGCCGTTAAGTTATACCGTCCTTGTCCTGCTGCGGCGTTTTAATTGCCCGGTTTTAATATGCATGGCGGAAATGACAGGTTCAGAGCAGGATTCCACACCGAGTCAGCAAGTATTGATCAGAGAAGGAAGTGTTTTGGAAAAGATTCCGTTTGAATCAGCGCCATGTTGGGGCGTGGGCCCTGAGGGGAGCGTTCACGGGTCATGCTTAGTGTAGATTTCTGTTGTTTGGTTCAATCTTCAACCAGAACCTCCTCCGACCAACACTTGGCCGAGTAGGACGCCCGGACGTCAGGTCGGCTTCAATTTAAGAGTCGAGGCTCACAGTAGTATTTTTCGTCACTGGAGGAATTTTATCGTGGTTCAAAAAAGCTACTCTGACAAAAATATAAATAATAAAATAGACAGGGGGCATTAACCTTCCAGTCGAGCCAGATGTTGTAATTAAGCAAATATTATTATCCCACCCGTATAAAAAAAAACATTGTGATTTGCGGGCTTTTATTCAATTGGAACATATTTGAAGCGGCAGTCATCCCCAGATCAAATGACTCTGCAACCAATGTAGGTTTTAATCAGCCCCAACTCTAGTCAGCTCTGTTTCATTCTCCGTTTACTGTTGAGGACATATATTGTTTCTGGTGCAATGATGCATATGACAACCTATTTTAACTGTTATCATGATGAGTAATGAGTGTTTGCAGTGAAGCTCATTTTATTTTCTAAAAATCAACCAATTACATCAAACAACCTTTGATTTCATTGCTCGAGATCCAAGCTCCAACACTCGCACAACAACAAAGGGTGGGCCGTCTCTGCTGAGGCCACCATGTTGCACAGTCATGTTTTTACGGGAGCTCTGAATGGACAAGCTAAACGCATTTTGAGCTTTGATCGTAACTGGGCACCGTAGGTTCCCCCGATTGTCTATAGGAGGGAAAGGTGAGCACTCAGCTGTAATATGCATTTTCACCTCCATATGTCTAAAGCCTACACACTGTTCCTTTAAGAAAGGACCAGCAAAAACTGGAAAGAAATGAAATTGTGATCCGAGTTACAAGCAACTAATGCAACAACTATTTCCAAGCATCAAAACAAAGATGAGAGGTGGTTTGTGCCAAAGACAGGTTCGATCTGTAGCTGAGCTCTGGAGTCATAATAGGAGGTGAAATTTGAGGAGCGTGGATCTGGGCCACATAATAAAATTTTCATGGCACATTACGAATAGGTTCTTGGTTTAATTAGACTCGGAGAGCTGTACCCTTCAGCCACTTCTGTCACGTTAGCACGAAAAAATACAATCCTCTCCACTTTCATTATAAAAGTTCTTCGGGGCACTGGGCTATGGCAATGTTCATTTATTAACTTTTATATGAGGATTTACTCTAAATTGTGTCAGGGGAGGCATTTCCTCGGCAACTTCACATAAACAGCACTTTATAGTCATTCTCTCCAATTGAAGAGGATATTGACTAAGCTCAGTGTCATGACCCCATGTTGACTTTAGATGTAATTAGTGAAGCAAATATGAAATGTCTGTGTTTAAACCATTAGTTGAACTTCCATGTAAATTCCGAATGTCTGAAGTATTAAAAACAAACGAATCCCATTTAATGGACTTGGTTTCGAGGCAATATGTAAAAGTCCATTTTAATTGTTATGGAAACACAATATTAGGATCACATTTACCTTCATTAAATGCACTTAAAACTGGTGTGCGTCTGCTTAATTCAATTTGTCAGAATGGATGTTCAATTATATCAGTTTTGCTTTTAGTCATTTCGTTTTGTACCATCCCCATTCCCCTCAAAGGATAAATTATGTTTGTAAAAAACAACATTCTTTAACTCAAAGGAGTCGTATCATGGTACCTTTCGCCCACGTGCAGTACCTCACAGAGGTCCTAATTCAGGGTCACCTTACCTGCTGCAGGCACATTTCTAAGAGGATCAGCTGTTATAGCTGCTCACTGCAGCCTGTTTATGCTCTCTCTGAAAAATCCTGTTTTGAGGGGGCATGTCGCACCTGCTCCCTGAGCTGTCAGTCACCCGCTCCCATCTCTTCTCCCAACTCTGCTGGAACAAGAATCTTTAATGCACGTGGTGCTCCGTAACTGTGGAAGCATGAAGACCATTGGCTGAGACAGCCAGACACTTGACGCTGCCATGAGGCGACCATGTTGGACTTTGACTAAGCTTTTCACTGGGTCTTGTTAAAGGGACGAGCCAAGTTGTGCTTGGTTACAAAATGAATTTCAGTTTCCCCTGCCAGCTCAAACCAATGTCATTTACCAGAAATGACACTGAACGTAAATATTACCCCTCCGGCCATTATCACAGACTGTGACACTACAGCGCACCACTTTTTGGCCAAATGGTTGGTTTACACACATAGGTTCTATTCACATAACAATTTCTTTATCATACATGTGCGTGATACAGTAGAGTATCACACACACGTGTAGTATAATATACTACGCAATAAAATACTCTATATTAATATAGACAATATACACGGTCATGCGCTTTGTCATTCCCAATAGCTGTTACTGACACAATGTATAGTGTATTGCAGATTACAAGGTTAAGATCACAGCTGCCTGTTTTACACACTTTGGCCAGCAGGTGGTTTCTTGTGCACATGAAGCCTCAAGAAATGAACCGTTCCCTGAACCAATTTGCTGGAGAGCTTCGTATCATGAAGCTTCATCTCACCATCAAACAGAAATAATTTATTTTGAAATGATTCTGAATCCAATATGCTCAACAAGTCTGTGGCTATCGCAACATAGCTTTCTTCACCCATTGTTGTTGTTTGCAAATAAGAGGAAGATGTGATAGTGTAGCCAGCAGGAGTTTTTAAACCACGGATTTGAGCAGCATTGCTTTATAAAATCAAAACACTAAACGGTACATGTGTTCAATTTTCTTTCAAATGATAAGTGGTGAATATTTTGTTAGAAAATCAGGAAACTCCACTCTGGGACACAGAGCCACAAACTGAATCAGTGGCTGGTTATGTGTGGCTCACAGCTTCTCACAGCTCCCCCCCCCCCCCCCAAAAAAAACCAACGAAATAAATTAGCATTCCGTGGTTATGGTACGATCTTCACCACAGTTTCGACAAGTAAATTACAGTATATCTTCCCTTTAATGAGTGAAACTACAACATATTTACAAGAATTTGGTTCAACCGCACCCTTGTCCATCACGCGTGTTAACATATTGCCCTGTGTTAAATCAAATTCAATCGCAGCTTACACCCCATCAGCATTCACGTGGGTCTTGGCACCGGTGGAAAGCTCAGATGTAGTTCTCGGATTATGGATCGTGCTTCATCACATCTGCTCCTCTCCACCTCCTGTGGCAGCTCAGTGGGAGTGCACCTCAATAAATCTAACTGTCACATAGCAAGGAGGGAATAACTTTGGCAGAAAGATGGACGAGAGCTCCGCTAAGATCTTGAGCGCGACCAGCACAAGCGTAAATGGTCTAAATGATCCACGCATGCTGGAGGATTCATCCGCACTCTGTGCTCTAAGTGCACTGAGAGTGTGTCTCTTCACCTCCGCCTGTTCTGCTTCCATGGAAATCTCTCAAATCCAAACGCAGTGATTCAGTCAGTAATCGCAATTACCATCTTTAATGTGAGGTGTGACTCATCCTCGGTCTTTGTATCTGGACACTTCACAAGACCAGCACTTGGAGTCTCATTCTGCTGTCTGCCCACTCAGGAAGAATAAAAGACACACACTAGGAAACAGCTGTGTTCATCTCCAGAGGACATATGACCCTCAGACGACCGAGTGACAATCCACTGAAACTCGACAGCAGAGTTTCTGGACTGCACCAATGAAGAGTGGTATTTTGTGCGAGTATGTGGGGTTGGACAATAGAGAGATATAAAGTAAAATTGAATTAAATCCAAAAAGGCCCAGGGCCAGGGGTCAATTTAAATTCCATCAAGCTTCTCCAAAGTCTGATCTCTCATACAGTACACAGCAGTTCCTAAAGCGCACCATCGTCTTTTTTCATGAGAATCGGAGAATTATTTCCGGAGAAAATGATGCAGAAAATTAAAGACAATTCCTACATCTGCTCCTTTATTGAGATCCAGAACAAATTTTGAGATGTTACTCTCTGTGACTCACACATCATCATCCACCAACAACAATCAGATAGGGATGAAACACTGCTTTTTATCAAAGCAATGCGATATATATATATATATATATATATATATATGTTTCTACGTCTGCATGAAACAACAAGTAAAAAAAGACTAAACGACTGTTGATGTGGAGCAGAAAAATATCTTGGAATTTTAAAGAAATAACTAGATGACATTTACTGTGATAACTATCATGATCAGGGTTAGGGTTATTCTCAACAACTTTATAATTTAACTGCAGCAATATCATCCAGACCCAGTGGGAAGTGATCCATATCTGTATCAGTGCACTGTGTCATTGTGTGTTTGGATCTGTGGTCTATTATAGGACTGCAGGACACCTGTGACCAGACCATGACACCACCCCCCCCTCCCATCCCTTAGATTAACACTGACGTACTGTGTGCGTGTGTGTGTGTGTGTGTGTGTGTGTGTGTGTGTGTGTGTGTGTGTGCGTGTGTGTGTGTGTGTGTGTGTGTGTGTGTTCATTACATACGAGTGTCTACTTAGGACCTTTTCCAGCATAAACACGGGTCATCTCAGGACTAGTGGACCTCCCTGGATCCAAAGCCTGGTATAAATACGGCATAGCTGTCTTTCGGAAGTCCTGGTTAAGGTCAAGGGAAACATGTAAATCATGTTAAAATTAAGGTTGGGTTATGAGGTTATGTTGACGGCTAAGGTTGGGCTTGAGGTTTAGGGTTCAGGCATGAAGGAACAAATGTTAGTCATTGTACATACATATACCAACCTCTGTGTGTGTGTGTGTGTGTGTGTGTGTGTGTGTGTGTGTGTGTGTGTGTGTTACTGAGTGTCCTTGTGCAGACACCTTTAAGTGGGCTGTTTGAGCCCAGATCCGAGGATTAATGTAAAGTTAAATGGTTAGACACGGGGCTATGGTAAGAATACATTATGCCACTGAATGTGCTCTTAAAGACAGAAATTTAAATTCAGTGTGTGTGTGTGTGTGTGTGAGTGTGTGTGAGTGTGTGTGTGTGTGTGTGTGCACAAAATGTGCAGCGTGTGCTTATAAACAGCGATTGGGCTAATCAATTGTTTGCAGTTTTGCATCGTTTCACAACAGCCACTCAGAGCAAGCTCTGCTTCACATGTTTGTCAGAGCACTTCACAGGGTTTAATCACGAGAGCGCCAGCTTGTTCTTAGATTACAGAGCAGCGTTGGCTCGCCGCACTGAAGTTTACGGCACAGCCACAACTTCGACAAAGACAAATAAAAGACGCTGTGGTAAAAGAACCAACGGTGGGAGAGAGAGAGGGAGAGAGAGAGAGAGAGAGAATGACGGACCCACGGCAAGAGGGAGAGGAGGGTGGGGAATGAGATGAAAAGATAATCTATTAGAGAGGAGGCAGGACATGAAAGGTAGTAAAGGAAGGTGGTGCGTTCGGTGTGATGGATGGAATTTAAAAAGGAAGAGGAGAGGAGGTATTTGCGTTCACCACCAACCATCTCTCTGTCAGACACTCGGCTGTGCTGCAGAGGCAGGCGGCTGCTGAGAAGTGTGTGTGTGTGTGTGTGTGTGTGTGTGTGTGTGTGTGTGTGTGTGTGTGTGTGTGTTCTATGTGGTGAATGTGTGTTGACTGTGGATACCTCGAGTCTGAAGACCAGTCAGAGGTTGACAGATTATCTGTTGAGTGGCAGACTAGAGGGGTCGGTCCCTTCCTCCCTCCCTCTCTCTCTCTCTCTCTCTCTCCCCCCCTCTCTCTCTCTCTCTCTCTCTTTTACACTCACTGGCCTGCTCTGCTCTGTGATGGTCAAGGTCACTGCCACACAGCGAAACTTTGGAAAGTATGGGCTACCAGCAGCTCGAGCGTGAGTCAGCACTTTACAACACTCCCCTGCCCGTCTCTAACTGCCAGACTGGCACCGGAGAGAGTGTGAATCCTCCAACAGTGCATATATATCTCACTTGTGTATCACTGCCACAGACAGCAAATGTTAAAGTGTTCTTTTTCACCGCAAAAGGTTCTTCCATCATTTCTTTACAGAGGTGAGTTTGGGTTTGTCAGTTGTATCAGAATTCTGGGATTTCTATGTATCAGATTCAGACATGACAGACATTCATTGTAAGATTTCAGTCATTTTGTCACTTCTAAAAAAAGTTACAATACGATGCATTTACAATCTCCCAAATGAATCATTTTTCTCCCATTACCCTTAAATGAGCCCATTATTGTATATTTACATGAGGAGGGGCTCCTCTCTACGGGGGCCGCCATGTTTTTACAGTAGCCCAGAGTGGACGTACTAAACACCTATAGAGTTTTAATGACAATTGAAGTTGACCATGGGTTCTCCCCCATGTTCAGAAGGGTGAGGGTGAGGTGATGGATACAAGATGCAACTTCACCACTAGAAGTCACCAAATCTTACGCACTGCACCTTTAAGGAGGATTTTGTGCTTCCAGGGAGATTAAATCTGCCCCTTTCTATCAAAGAATCTATTTTGTTACCCAGCTACAGAGAGTGCTTTCTCAGAATGTGTGTTTGTCTTGCAGTGTGTTTGAATGCACACATATATTTGTGAGTGTGTGTGTGTGTGTGTGTGTGTGTGTGTGTGTGTGTGTTATTGTTGTGTGTGTGTGTGTGTATGTAAGAAAGAGAGAAATAGAGGGAAGGAGAGAGAGTAGTTGCACTTCTCCAAAGGGCAAGATGAGGACCAGGGAAATGTTAGAGTCAGTTCTAAATCTCTGGGTTGTCAAGCAGCCACAAATTGGTGTCCATAAAACTTCCGCCCATGTCTGCTTGGCAGGACGACAGACAGAATACCATAATTACCCTTAAAATCATATCATAGAGTCATATTATGCTTGTTTCGTGATTCACCGTCCATTGATAGGTTATGCAGTCATAGGAGCTGGTTCTGGTTGATTCCATTGCTCTGCAGCAGAGGGGGAACTTTATAACATCTAGATGATTTTAAAACATCATTGACTTTCCAATACCAATCAGGGCAGTGTTGGCTTTTCTGTGAAGCAGTGGACAGTGTATGAAACCACAATAGTTTCTTGACACCAGTCCACCATTTTTTGTTGATGACGCAAGGTCAAGTGCATAACTTGAAAAACGAGTGAAATCGGTTTCTGTGTATATCGAAGAGACAAACAGACATGATTTACTGTAATGTGAAGAAAAAAAATTTTCGTTTACAGTTACATATGAGGGGCCTCAGAGGGCTACGGTAATGCAGTTTCCTGAATGCGTTGCCATATATGAACTTGACAAACACCAGACATTGAATGAATTCTATGAGGCACAGTGAGATTCCAACACACCCTGGATGATCCTGACCTCACAAGAGAGTGGACCAGCTGAAAAATCACTGCTTCGAAATGAAAGATTTCCGGTACGAGACAAATAGATTTGGAATTTGACCTCATGTGACCTGTTCTAAGTACACTTAAAGGGACACTGGCACTCTGTCAAAGTCAATTTTCAAACTCAACTTGAGAAAAATTGTATCCACAGGCAAGTTCCCGTGACTCTTCCACTTGTCCTTGGTTTCCCCATTTACCTCAAACTACACATGTGCACTTCCTCTGCCTCCCTCTGACTCTGTGTCTCTCTATGTAGTCCAGCCAACCACCGTGGGTTTTGGAATTCCTGTGGCTTCTTATTCTCCGTATCATCCATGATACTGTCTCCCCAAAAGTCTCCCCAGAGTTGGACATCAACTGGCGTCGGATGAAAAAGGGTTTGATCAGGTCATACTGTGTCTATGTTTGTGTGTACAAGCCAGAGAGAAACCTCAGATCTCCTTCACAGCCTTCACACCTTATTGAATTTGGGAACAGCCAAAATAGCACCAAATGACCCTAATCTAAATCCCCCCCTTACCCCCCCCCCCCGCCCCCCTCCAGACTCACTTCACACATTCATTTGTATTTGTATTCCTACTTATCTGTGGTCCATCTACCTCAGCTAAGAGCTCACATTTTTCACCAGCCTCCCATGTGCTCTTTAAAGAGGAGAAACAATGTGACCATAACTCTTCCAAAAACCCTAATTCACTGACCTTAAGCTATAACTCTGGAGTCATGCTTCACCACAGAGCCCATATCACAGAAATGCTATTTCCTTCACATCAAATCGCACATTTTCAAAACTTTGGTTTCGTACTGACGAAATCCATTGGTATTGGTTACTTGAAATGGTTGAGATAACAATTCTGAGATTTCCTCTACTGCCATACACTTCATTAAAGCAGCAGTTATGCCTGAATAATTGATAATGATCATTCCATCCACCAACTGTGACATTATGACCCTTTTCATCTTCCATGAGGGTGTGAATCACTCATCTTCCCCGGTGTAGCTATAACAAAAAACTAAAAAAAACAAAATAACACAACAGTTTTGGAGCCGACTTGTTTTCCTGGAGAAGCACCACTTCAGCTTTGAAAATACCTCCATCATGTATCATTTTCATATTTGGAGTTTCCAGGTGAACACAGCAGGAATCCTACCACATTTATAACTCAGTGACATGCACACAGACACTATCCTTCAGCTCAGTTCACATTTGTCAAGACATGCCTCATAGGTAAAGTAAAAAAAAATGGTGGGGGGGTGAAACAAACAAATAAACAAACAAAAATAAGCTGAATAATGGACAATGATGGCAATTCCTAGCACCCAACAACATACATGAATGTGCTTTTTCCCCCTTTCGTTTCAACAGAAATCTTTACCCCAGTCTTAACCCCAGCTTCTAGACACTGACTGAACTCTTTCCTCGTGCCTTCCCCCTCACACCAATTCCCTCGGTTGTCCTCTAACCCAGATCCGAACTCTAAACTCCCAATGTCCCCCTATATCCAAGCACAGAGTACTTACCCCTACCGAACCCCGAACCCCTTGTTCCCAACTCTCAAGCCAGCCCCGGCCCCTGCCAACTTTTTAGTCACCCCACTCCAAAGCTCCCTTCCAGCATATTTAATCCCAGACTGTCCAAAGTCATTCATTCTCAGCCAAGACCACAGATGTTTCAGCAGGCCGCTCTCATTCTCTCACAGTTTGGGTTAAGGAGGCCAGAGTTTTGACCGGGTGCTTCCCTCAGAGGGCAGACAGAGGCTAGCAGACAAAACTCAATTTGACACAGTACTCTCAGGGATAAGCTCACGAATGTCCTCAGCTAATGAACAACGTCAATGAATACGTCGGAATGAGATGCTGAAAACACCAGAGGTACGAGCGCTGTGCCTTGCGAGAGACTCGTGAGAATTCCACGGAGTGACTCAACTTTACATTACCCATCAGCTGAAACCCAGAGCAGCTACGGCCTTTACTAGTCAGTAAGAGGTCCGGGAGGATTAAACATTAGCCAGGAAAAAAAACGAGGCTGCGATCCAAACAGCCACCCACACTTCAAGTCAGCAGAACAGGCAGCCAGTGGAAGAAGCCAGAGGCTCATTAAAACAACAGGTTCCCCTCTTCATTTTTCCATGGAACCTGTCGCTGCATTCCTTTCTCTGTGAGGTGGCTCTTGACTCGTGGAGAGGTTGGGTTACAGGATGTGAGTCATAATAACCCCAGCAGAAAGGGGCCTTCAGTTTGCCTCCACTCAGCTGCAGGCCCCAAAGTTAAGAGGAGCTCCACACTTCATCTGAGACTTAGTGACGGGCTCCTTGACAACAACGTGGTCATTTTTTCAGGACGCACTTGAAGCTATAGGCGTCAAGCAAAGCTCCATCAGTGCATGTGATATCTTTGGACGCACAAATGATGGTTTGTGACAAATTGTAAATTGTCGACACAGCACTGTGGAGTGTACTCTCGGGTGGGGTGGCCTGCTTTCGCCACCAGAAGGATCAGGCATCAGCCAGCCGAGAGAAGAGAGGGAAAAAATGTATGAGTGCTAATTAATACAGAGCTAACAATCATAGTGCAAGTCTTCCTGTATCATCACTTAGGCTCAATACTCTGAAATGTCCATATTTGTGAGAAATAGATATTCATCTGTACACATATAAACACACAATACCAGCATGTGGGCTGAAATATAGAAAAATACATTTTTATTTTTTAGAAATATAATGTGCTAATTCTTATTTTGAGACACACACCATTAATCTTCCCTCTAGGACAACTCTGTTTACTGTGCAGCGAGAAAATTGATTTAGTGCTTCACCAAATAATACTCTGCTCAAAGCCTGAGCTCTGTGTCTAACTGGTCGGTGAATAAACCATGGGTGGAGTCAAACCCACTTATCGGAGTGAGTAAAACCTCCAGACGACATGATTCAGGACTTTTCTCCAATCAGGAAAAAAGGGACCACTCACATCGAGAGAAGTACGAACGAGCAAAATACAAATACCTGGATACTCGAGTGAAATTATAGGCGAGACTACTTTGGTAGTAAACAAAACTGATGAGTTTTATGAATAGCAACTTGCTGCTTTTAAAGTGGGCGCTGGCAACAAAGCAGAGGAGAAGGAGTGCGAGGCACCGAGAGTGAGGGAGAGACCCGCTGAGAAGAAAGAGATGTGGAGCCAATGCGGGTGTGAGAGGGAGGAGAAGTGAGGAGAAATGAAATCAATAATGAACGGCTCCATAACAGGAACTTAATCAGAACAGCAGGTCCCTATATTGCTCCTGACTAGCGCACGCATCACTGCCGTCGATTCAATTTACTCCCCAAACCCTGGAAAATAAATAAAACATGGAAAATAAATTGAGACGCTCATTCAAATTCATTAGAACCCGTCCCTGTGTGCCAACAGTACATAATATTCCCTCCGAAGGAGAAGACGGAGGAGAAGAAGAAGCTGAGGAAGAGGAGGAGGCGGCGGAGGGGGAGGAAGAAGCAGATGATGATGAGGAGGAAGATGTAGGCGACTTGTCCTTTAGTGCCGACAGCAATTAATATGCCCTTCCAAGGAGAAGAGGAGGAAGAAAAAAAGAACAACAACAGGAAAGAGATGCAGAAAAATAAGTCATTGTTTTGAGCCGATGGGATAATCTTCTAAAGGTGCAGTGTGGAAGATTTGGTGACATCTAGGGGTGAAGTTGCACGTTGTATCCATCACCTCACCCTCACCCTTCTGAACATGAAGGAGAACCTGTGGTCGACTTCAGTTGTCATTCAAATTAAAGATGATTAGTACGTCCACTCTGGGCTACTGTAAAAACATGGCGGCCCCCGTAGAGAGGACCCGCTCCTCATGTAAACATACATTAATGGGCTCATTTAAGAGTTCCGTACAACAACAAAAAATGCAATGACGTGATTATAAAAATGTGAGTATGTCACTGTTTTGCTGCATTTTCTTCGACCCACAGAAGTGACAAAACGACCAAACTCGTACACACTGCACCTTTAAGGCAGCCTTTACTTTCAAAGCACATTTAATGCCCTTATGTGAACTGTTTCTTACAAAAGTAAAATTCATACCCTGATTTAGGCGGTTGCATCTGTTAGCCTATGGTCAGCTGTTATATGTCTCGCAACACCTGGACCCGCTACAGTTCGCCTACCAGCCCAAACTGGGAGTGGATGACGCGGTCATCTACCTGCTAAATCAAGCGCACACTCACCTAGACAAGCCGGCGAGCACTGTGAGGGTCATGTTCTTTGACTTCTCCAGTGCTTTTGATACCATCCGGCCGGGGCTCCTGGGTGAGAAGCTTAAGGCGATGCAGGTAGAGGCCCCCCTTGAGGCCTGGATTGTGGACTATCTAACTGGTAGGCCACAGTACGTGCGCCTGAAAGGCTGTGTGTCAGACAACCTCATCAGCAACATCGGGGCCCCGCAGGGGACTGTCCTCTCCCCCTTCCTCTTCACCATCTACACCACCGACTTCCACTATAAGTCTGAGTCCTGTCACCTCCAGAAGTTTTCTGATGACTCTGCGATAGTGGGATGTATAAAGAATGGTGACGAGGAGGAGTACAGAGCACTGGTGAGGGACTTTGTCACATGGTGCGGGAAAAACCACCTCCAGCTCAACGTAACTAAAACCAAGGAGCTAGCAGTGGACCTGGGGAGGAGGAGCACACCGTTAACCCCCACCCCCACCGGGG
>JAFBJT010109551.1:44062-89968 GCA_016785325.1 Chascanopsetta lugubris
TTAAAACAGTGAAATACCGGATGCAACAAAAGCTGTAGTGTCCAGGTTTTACAGCAGAGTGAGCGCTCTTTGTTTTACTTATGATCTCTGAGTCTTGGCCTGAACAGCTGAAATCAACCACTGGCCAGTATCTCATTCAGACATGCAGTGTATTCGCTCCTGTTGCATAACAGTGATTTGCAATTCTCGGCCACCGTAATACAGAGAATGAATAGAGACTTTATCAGAAGAGCTCAAACACCAAAACGATATGATGTTGGGTGTAATGTTCTTCGAGTACTTCATTTTTTGAACTGTGAAATCATCTGCGTAGGAGATCACTGGATTACAAAACTGCAATATTCCAATTAATTTACTACTAATTATCACATCCCTGATAGCATTGGATTGTTTGTTCCAAGTAAAGTACCAAAACCCTGTGTATTAGTAGAATCTAAGACAGAGAGACCTTTAGTGGTAAATACGTATGTATATTGCAGCTGTTTACTTCCCACCTCATCTTTAATCTTCAGTCATGTAATATAAATCCTATTGTAGCCTTCAGTTCTCATTAGTGGTTAAAACTTGTTTAATATGTCCCTTCTGGGCTCCTGTGAAAGCATGGGGATTCAAAATGGTGACCTCCATAGAGTGGATCTACTACCAATAAAGATATTAATGGTTATTCTTGATAAAATGGAGGGGAAAAACCATGTGAAAATACATTCTTTAAACATCATTGTCATTGTTTTATGGTACCTTGGGATCACCTTTCATTATAATCCTACACACTGGACCTTTAATGGCGCCAAACAAGAGGCACAGTCCCTCTTTTCCAGCCTGAATGTTACATGACTCCCAGCATCACAAGACGGCATGGCTGTCAAACGTGCATTATCCCATGGCTTCCACAGAGCCGCTGCCCCGGATACCCATCAACCACTTCACTCCCATTAGGTGAAGGCGAGTGGGGCTCGCTCCTCGCTGAGGGTCCTCGTCAGATCACCTTTCATCCACCTACCCACTCTTACACAAGACTCTTCACACACACTTCTGTCACACAGGGGCTCATTCATGCAGCGTCATGCACGCAGCCCTGACTGCAGGAAACAATAAAGCACCAACCTCTTATTCTATTGCGCTCAAGTGTTGTAGTGAAACCAGCCGAGGGTCGTTCCCACTCATTTCAGCGGCAGCACTTTGAAGGAGCTCAGTTAGATTCAGCTCATCATGTGACCCACACAACATTAACTCTTAGCACCAACAGAGACATTCTTGTCCTACAATGGCAACCTAATTATATCTTTGTTTCCATGGTTACGTTATGAAATAACAATAATAATGAACATTTTCCCCTATCCCTCTTTAAATTTCTCTACTTGTTTCTTTTCTACTTGTTTCTACTTCTTTTTCTTTCTCTTATTTCTTCACTTGTTCTTCAGAGCAGAGCTTTTTTTGCAGGTTTTATGAAGTGACCTGTGTCATTTTACTGTTTTGTCCCTGATATTTCATGCTCTGCTGAGCTCAGCAGTTTTATCCAGCAGACTCAAATAAAGGTGGTGTCTGGTTGTCACAATCAAAGGGAAGGAGATGCAACGATTCCACAGGTCACTGAGATAAACTATTTATTTATCAGTCAGGTCAGAGGTCCCTGCATGATGATGTTTTCCACTTGTCCTTGGTCCAGTGGTCTCTTACTGATTTAAACATGGCTGCCCTTTGTTATCATGGTGTGCACGAAAACAGTGTTGGCTCACATCATGTGGGAGGTCTTCAGACCTGCTGAATCGCACACCACAGGTAGAGGGCGCTGTTCCATCAGTGCAGGTTTGAAAATGTCAGTGTGTGTTATGATGATGTCAATGCAATTGTTTCAAACGGATGAGACAATTGTTGACTTTCATGATAGCCTCTCCATATTGACTATAGCATTTAGTTTATGTGAATTAAAGGTCCAGTGCATAAAATGTATGTGATTTTTTCCCCATGTACAATGAGAAATTACTATTGTTATTTTTTTTATGCATTATTCATTATTCATTATTTATTATCTATTCTTATCATTATGATTGTTATAATCACAATCAGACCTTTGTATTTACATTAGAAGCATGTCTCTCCATAGAGGCTGCCATGTTTTTATACACCGGTCCACGTACAAACGTGAATTGATCATAACAAACAAGTCTTTAAAATTCTTCAAACAGAGGATGGTCACTGCTGATCCAGCTGACAATAACCACACTGACATGACATTGCATTCTCCTTCCCCTGCTCTATTTTCAGCAGCAGATAGCGCCCACTTCAGGCCTGCCACTGAGAAACCTGATCGAGCTGATTTCCTACATGTGTTCATATCATATCAGGTTCTGACGGACGTGGGGTCCCGGTAAAGAGTCTGTCATGAAAAGTGACATATTGATGATTGACCTCTAAAAATGATTATAAAGAGATTTCTGGAAGTAAACATCATAGTGAATGAGAGAGAAAAAAACCAACTTCACTCTAACGCCTGATGAATGAGCCTGTGAGAAGTGTCCTATTTCTCAGCACCACTACAGGCTTTTATAGTATTTATAAATATATATTTTCAGCTGGCAGAACATTTAGTCACTAAATCTCACACGACTTGAAAGCAGGTATTGTTAAAGCTTCAGGACGAGTTTGAGAGGTTCATTCTATAAAAGAGAAATGAGGCAGGGGACGGCTCTCCTAAATTGTTTTGCAATGTGAGTTTCCCAAAGCAAAAGCTGAGGGAGTAAAAGTTTGTTCATGCTTCTTGAAACAAAAATCCTTTCCTATCAGAGTGAATTAGGTTGAAGTTGAAGGTTCAGTGTGAAGGGTTTGGTGAAAATATCACTTTCAACAGGAACTGAATAGATTATTTATTGATGTTTTTGGTAGTTTAAGACACCCAAATATATGAATTGTTGTTTTCATTATCTCCATTTATATCAAGACGGAGTCCTTCCAATGGGGGCGGCCATGTTGTATCATCTTGTTTTCACAGTAGCCCAGAATGGACATGCTAACCACATTTTGATAACTCAAAGTGACCATGTGCATGGAGGCAGAGCCAGCTCTAGCCATTTTGATACCCTCAGTGAGATCATGGTTGTTGTTTATTTTCAATGGATTTGCTTATATCTAATTTGCAAGACATAGAACGAAGAAAATGGTGCCAGTAGCTCCCTCTCCAGCAGGTGGCGCCCGGGGCAAACAGCTACATGGCTCAGCTATCTAGCTGCAATGTGCCAGTCCAACACCAGATATTACTAAACCCTATGCAATACACCTTTAATAGGTTCCAAGCTGCCATCTTTGTTTGTTTGTTGAAAGACAGGTTATTTGAGTGCATGCTAGAATCAAGTTTGGTGTGACTGCAGAGGGTTTGGAATGGAGGTTTATTTTGAAAAGGGAACTTTACCATTGGGTTAATTATGGGATGTCGGTGTGTACAGTATAACATTGGTCTGGGACTTTTGTAAAGGGAGATGGTGCAGAGACTTTAAAGAGAGGATTAATAAGCAGAGGAAGAGTTTTAGTTGGCTTCACTTTTCGGTTATAAACTGGGTAAACTTTGGGATACTGGGAATTGCCGAGTGTCTATATGGGATCAAATAACATAAGGATCATTATTCAAGCATACCTTGTCCTAAAACCAGATTCTGACCTTGATCTTGATTCGGATCCAGTTTCCGACTCTTCATCTGAGTCTTGAGTCGGATCCTGAGTCTGATTCAGAACCGGTTCTGATTCTGATCCAGATTTTGATCCAGATTCCAAATGCTGAATCTAAATCTGACCTTTGATCTGATCCGGATTCTGATCATATCAGTAATTAAAGGTCAGATATGAGGGCTGGATGAGGCTCTTTAGGTGATTTTTATACATCATATTTCATTATAATTTATTTTTGCTCATGATGATTGCAATACATCTCCATGTCAGACTCCATCTCATTAGACATGCATGCTAAGTGCCTTATAAAAACACCTCAGGGATCCTGCTGTGGGATGATTAAGGCAGTAAGTGGGTGTAATGTTCCTTTAAAGACTGATGCCCCCTGCAGCGTCGTCATTGCGCAGAAACAGTTTGAACCAAAAAGCGGAGTGACCTTCCTCCGCTGTCAGTCTGAGAGGGGCAGCACTGAAGCAATAAGCCGGTCACAGCTCCCACACTCCGCCGCATTAGCCTCAGACATGAACAACAACTTAGTCGGAGATGAAGTCGGGTAAGATCCGTTTGACGAAGCCTCCCGCCGCGGAGGCATCACTGCGGAGAGGAGCCTCGTAAAGTCGCTGTCAGTGCGCTCTCTGCTCCGGCTGTCATTTGACAGCTAACGCTAGCTAGCAGGCTAAGCTAGCTGTTAGTAACTTAGCTAGCCCCGGGGAAAGACGGGCAAAAAAGTGAAAGTAATCACGGAAGTAGCCCAGATATTGGTGTTATTGCTTGTGGGCTTGGACGCTATGTTTGTTTCCATTGCTGTCAGTTAACAATTCAACGAAATATATGCTTGTGTAGTTACTTATTCCTGTGTTGTTTGCAGTTAGCTGCTGGGTTAGCTTAGCCCAACACTCTGCCAGCGAAGCGAAAGTCTCCTGCTCTCCGCTTCGCCAGCGCGAGGACATTTAGCGGGCACTGCCGGAGGATGGAGCATCCTCGTCCGCACTGACCCTCCGCTTCACTGCTGCATCCGCCAGTTTTTCATTTCAGCGGTTGCCCACATAAAAGGTGTGGTAACCAGTCCGTTTGTGCGGTAGTGGTGCATTTTAAACTGCAGTTAAACTTCCAGCACCAGAGTTCGCCGGCGCGCGTGCCGGGGGGGAGCCGGGGAACCCGCTCTCCTCTCCGCGGTGAAACCAGGGACTGACGGTCCGAGTCTGGAGGCAGCTCAGTATTGTGTTAGCCCCGCTGATGCCGTGGCTCTGTCCCGGAGTTACTTACGTGGCAGGAGCTTTATAAAAAGCCCTTTTATTGTCGAGGCCAAGACAGCCAGGACCGAAGTGACATCCGCAGCCAGGCAGGACTGGATCTGAATATGAGTCACTGTAAACGGGGGTTTGATCTGTGTGTGTGAGTGTGGGTATGTATGTGTGTGTGTGTGTGTCCCTCATCCTGCACCAGCCTTGGTGCCAGAGATGCCTCTTGTTGTGTAATGTGTGTGTAGCTGCTTGTTTAGTCAGCTGGAGCTTTGTTATGATTCTGAGAGCTAATCTCCTCCTGAGGTCTCAGTCTGATTCCTCGGCACAGGAGACCTTTCCTCCTTTCTTTTTTTGGTGACATTGATGTGAAAGAGTTTATGAGTTTCTCTGAATAATGATCTGTGACTAATTTGAGTTATGGTGTATCCTCTCTTCCCAGAAAACTGTTTGTGGGTGGATTGGACTGGAGCACCACACAAGGTAAGACACACCTTTACTCAGTAATTCTTCATTTCCAGGAATCTATCTGTGGGAAGTCTCTCAGTTATCAGGGTTCTGTTCATCGTCATGTTTAGAGGATTGATTGATGTAAACTTTTGATTGCAGATTGACAGGTGTCACTTACCTTTAAGACTCACGCAAATCAGTTAAAATAAAACCTTATTGTTTGCCACTGCCTCGACATTAATAGCTCAAGGTATTTACGTGTTTTATGTTTTTAAGTGATTATTAAAATGAGGACATGTGATATTGTTTCTGTAGGCGGTGATGATGAAGCAGATCAAGAGTAGGGGTTGACTGATTATTATTTTGATGGTTTAAAAAGTATGTAACTGTGGCTCGGTTCTGTCGAGCTTTTAAAAAATATTTTTCTTTTCCAAAAAAATATATATTTAAATTCGATTTACTTGATCGATGACTTGATAAACATTTGAGGAAAGTATTTAAACAAAGCTCTGTTTGAACATTAAACAATTCTGATATCTAAAATGTAACTGATACATTTGTACTACAAATGCAGTTGTTACCAACATTAGTTTGTCTCCCTCATTCCCTGATAATTGATGTCAGAATGATTTGACCCATATAAGTTGATATTTAATAAAATAAGTTTATCCTCATTATTGTTCCACTTAGTTTAAAATAATTCATCAAAACATTCAGTCACAATAACATTGATGAACTTGACGCACATGACTTATATCGTTAAATATGAATGTGTCATGTAAAATACCATTTAAACGTACTTATGAAATGTAACACACTGTAACCCTAACCCTATAACATTCAAAATTATTGCATATTCAGCATAATGGGATTTGTGTTTTGTAATCACGTGCTGACACAGCACAGCAGATAAGTATTATGATATATTACATCAATGTATTCATACTGTTAACCATATATGCCTAGAATACGTGCTTCATGCTCACATGCCACTACTACTAATGATCAAACCACAGCCGCTGGTGCCACAGTCCTCCTTTTAATGTTGTGCGTTGAGCTTGTGAACACATCTCTCACTCCCAGCAGCACCACATTTGGTTCCTCATCCACCGGCTCATGCTCAGCTGGCCATTGTGTAACTGTGCACGAGGGTTGGTCCACGCTAACATTAGGACCCGAACCACAACACAGCCTTAGACTGAGTCTGTTTCCCCGCCAATGCCCCGAGGCTCTCCGGCAATGAGAAAAGCAATTATGCGAACTCTCTCCAAAGTGACTCCTCGTTTGTTCAAACTTGTACGCTCGTCTCCATGGGCGTGTGGAGGCATTACTGGAGTGGGTTGTGTGTGCATCGCAATGTGGGATGACAGCGGGTCAGTGCTCTATTTGCTTAGTAGGGTCATCAAGATATGAGTTCAATGTGTTTTCATGATTTACTGTAAGACGCTGATGTTCCTCAGGGAAAAGACAAACTCAAGGTCATTACATGTGGAAGTCTCCCTGAGTGGCTGAAGCTCTACTTTTGGCTCCAGCTCCAGTTGTAGTGCAGGTTTCTGATGATATTTTCACAGTATAATGTAGAGTAAAGAAAGTACTTCTGCTCTGAATGATTATCTCTGTGCCCAGGAGGGAAACTGGGTGGCGTTAAGTCTTGGATTAGCACATTTACAGTATTAATATGTGATTCTGTGCCTCTGTTTTCAAAGATTTTATTTTCTCATTTCTCAGAGACGCTCAGAAACTACTTCTCACAGTACGGGGAAGTAGTAGATTGTGTCATCATGAAGGACAAAACCACAAATCAGTCACGAGGCTTCGGCTTTGTCAAATTCAAAGATCCCAATTGTGTACGGACGGTGCTGGAGACAAAGCCGCATAATCTCGATGGGAGGAATGTGAGTATGTAAAAAAAAAAAAAAGAAATCAAAGGATCAGATAATGAAAACAATTTCAGTAATCTGTCAGTGCTGTTTGAGTGGCACGAGACACTTTTCTTGTGCGTCATTATCTTGGAGTTATTCAAGGAGAACTTGGTGGTTTGAGTTGTATCCGCCTGCAGCAGAGCCGATGATAAAGACCAACTTCTTCTCTGTCCAACAAGACTTACCTGTTTATAGTAAAATGAGCTATATTGCGGAGGTTTTAGAGGAAGTTCTACAAAGAGAAGATGCTTATTATGTATTATTCTAATGTCTGTGTGCAAAAATGAATGGTGGTGGTTCTTTTTATATTGTGGTTTTCAAAATATAACAGAAGTCTATTGAAATGATTCCAGTGCGTATAACGATACTTATTTCCTGCACCTTTTGATAGATACCACAATAATGTTCCATGGTCACTTTAATTACATTTCCATACAGATTCATCTCTTTGATTTATTGGTTTGTGTCTATTTTGAAGCATTTGCATGTTGGGAAAAGGTTAAAACAGCTCATAGCTAAAGTGAGAAATGAGCTAATGGATATTGTTTAAATTGTTGTGGATGTTGTGAATCTTGTGAGGTTAAAGGGCATATTGGTATATTTTCAGCGGGTTATATTGTTTTGTGTAAACAATTCATCAGTCAGTCCTGTAGGTTTTTTTGGTTATGTGAATTAAAACTAGAGATTGTCTGAAGCTGTCAGCTTCCTGTGGCTCATCTGTTCTGTTGATAGAGACGGAGAGAGGTTTAACCTTTTCCCCAGTATTCATGTCACTTAGATATTCTATAGGTAGTGAGCGTTGGAGGTTACCTTTATTTTGTTAAAATCCTTTCTCTCTCTGTCTCTGTCGTTGCTGTCAGATTGACCCGAAGCCATGCACTCCTCGGGGAATGCAGCCTGAAAAGTCTCGAACCAAAGAGGGCTGGGTAAGAGGAATCTGATTTCTTATGGGGAAGGCAAGGCTAGGTGTTTTTGTTGGACTAAGGCTCAAGCTGTCAGTCTCTCCAGCCCCTCCCCCTCATGAGCTTGAACCCGGGTATCTGATCATGTGCTGTGAAGAGCTTCATTCATAAAACCAGTCTAATTTTTTAAAACTAAATTTCATGTTTAGGTAAAAAATAAAAAAACACTTACCCGCTGCGTGCCCTTGAGATGTTTATAAAATGAGTTTTGGGCTTTGATCAATCACAGAAGTGTTATAGAACCTATGATTTCATTGACCTCTGTTTGTGACCAGGGGACTGCAACAGTATCAGCTGATCCCTGTTGGAGTGTACACTGGCCTGGGATTGACCCCAATAATGTCACAATGTTTCATATGTTTTGTCACCCTGCTAAATATATGAATTATAACAACATCTGTATCTGTATTATCCTGTTTGAAATCTGATGCTTTCTTGATTTTTTAATAATTTAGCATTTTAAACAAGAATATTTTGTTCTTATAGGTGTCCTCTCTGCTATTAACGCACATAAATGTTATTATGAAAATTGGATAAATTGTTGTTAGGCAGAAATCTCTGCACCAACTATGTTAAATTGTGGGTCGATCAGCAATGCTATCAAGCCCCTGCGCTTCTATTATATTCATTTTGGCCCTTTGGGCGGCTATGGGTTTAATTATTGCCCCTCTGCAGTTAGTAAAACATTTTTATACGTCATATATTTAGCTGGAGGCACAGCCTGTATACTTTTATAAATGAGGCTCTCTCTCTCCCACTGGAATCCCTCTCATAGAGTTGAAGTCAGCGCTGAATGTTGTTCTAATGTCGTTGGTGAAAATGGTTGTTTGGAGCAGCCTCTGTAAAGCACAAGTGCAGCGCACAGCACCGCTCAGTGCGAGAGAGCAAGCGGAGGAAGCCGTGTTCTCTGATCTGTAGAGACCAGTGTTTGCATTGACATGACATGTTAAGAATTATACCCCAGGGCAAGAGGAGAACCTAATTTCTTCTGCACTGTCTGAATAGATGATGGCTAACTGCGCCCCACCCCTCCCTCCCGCCCCCTCTCAGAGTGATCTCTTAACACACATCAAAATCCATACCCTGCTTTATTTTCTTTTCAGAAGGGCAGCAAAGCCGATAGCAATAAATCAAAGAAGATATTTGTAGGTGGAATCCCCCATAACTGCGGCGAGCCTGAACTCAGGGACTATTTCAATAGATTTGGAGTGGTGAGTATTGCACACAATGCAAAATACTGCTTGAGTGGATGTGACATTGAAGGGGGGTCAATAACAAAATATACAAATGTACTAGAATTGAATGGGACACATTTATTTGACTGAATTCAGGCTGGATATTCTAATTGGTATAACCACTGGACCCTGCCTGGTTTTCTAAATGGAGCCACTGTTTCCCTTTGTCCTATTCAAGGTCACAGAGGTGGTAATGATCTATGATGCGGAGAAGCAGAGGCCCCGAGGTAAAAGCTGATCCCATTTTTCCCCCCTCCCCTTCTCCATACCTTACCATCTTAAATCTCATGACAAACTATTCTGGCCCAAGGAGAAAAAAAACCTTCAGCTCCAGATGTTAAATTCAATTAAAACACTGTGAATGCGTAACAGGAATTTAACGTATGATGAAAAGCACATTATAAAACAGAATGCATGTTCAATGAAGCCTGTACTAAGTCATTACAGCAGACGTTTAATACAGTGACGTATAAATCACCTTGATGCGGGTCAAGAACGTAAAAACACCCTGACAGGCCTGATGGCCAATGGCTTAAGTCTATGTTGAGGTCACAGATTTGTTTAATATTCCATATGATTTCTCCACATAGAACAATAGGCAGTGTATTTGTAGTGTCCTCCGTGACCTTGTGAGTCAATGTTTTTCAGTTTCATTCACAGGTTTTGTTTTTATGGAAATTAATCACTCTCCAACACGGCCACTCTGCACCCAGTCCTATTATTCACTGCAGAAGCCTCAACATGGCTGCCCCCATAACATGGTTAATGATGTAAACACATGGTGTGTATAATTTATTAGTTGGCTCTCTTCTGGCATAAACTGAATGTAAAATAATTATACTGTTGTTTTTGTGAGTGCGTCAACACCCCAAACGGTTGTTGTCATTTGTATATATTTACATCTGGTGCAGGTTCTCTCAATAGAGATGGCCGTGTTCCACCATCATGTTTTTTAAAGGATCCCAGAATAGACTCACTGATACTTAAAGGCTATAGTAGGTTTTCATAAATGCTTGGTAGTGAAGGGTATTTAGTATATGAGATATATGCAGATTTTTTAAATAATATGAAATACCCGTGATCATTGGAGAGGGAGTTTAATAATACAGTTATATAAAGGAGTTATTTGATGCCAGGAGAAGAAAAAGTAGATTCTGAGAGCAGCGTCAGTCTCTACAGAGATAATTATTCTCCACAAAGGCTGATTCTATACTGACCGCTGAGGTGACCATGTTAGGAAAGACATATCAGAGAAAAGTGGAATAATGTTTCCTCTCATACTCCACCAATCTATTCATCATGACTCCTGACAGCAGCAGTGCCAGGCGCTGATACCTCTGCAGACTTTTGTCCGGATCGGTCATAAATATATCATGAGTGTCTGACATGTGCCGGCACTTTGAGCAGGGACGGCCTCACTGGGAATCAGACCCGCGCCACCGGCAGTGTCGGTGTCACACTCCTGCCTGCTGAGTTACAGTCACAGCTGTCTCATCTGCATTTGTCCTACATAGCATTGATGTGCTAGCCACTGACCCATAACATGTACTCATGTGCTCTCCCTACAAAACACCATACATTCTCTGTTGGGAGAAACCCAGAATAGTTTGTCATTGGAATTTAACATGATGTTCTGCATCAATAACAACCATTACATAATCTTTAATAGTACAAACACTTTCTTTTACTAAACTCATTAGAGTTTGAACACTGGTGTAAGTTTTCTTTACCTTGATTTAGACTTGCCCGATACTTTTATCTTAAACAATGTAGTCTGTGTTTTCCAATATGTAGAAAGTTAAGTATTTTTGTAAGTAAGCCCTTTCTATTTTTCTTTCTTCTGTCCCCCTTCTCCTTGTGAATGGTTTGAATGTGATTAACTGTCTCTTTAAGATTTGTCTTTTCTCCTTTAGGTTACTGTGCATTGAGCGGTAGCACAGAGGTACAGGCCAGATGTAAAATATTGTTTCAGTCAATCACAACGGGGCGTACACAACGTTGCATCTAACTCTGAACTGGGCTTAAGACGTAACTATTCCCAGCATTCAGATAGTTTGAATTTGGAATATTGTAAAAAGATATTTGAATGTGATCTGAAGTTACTATAAAAATGAAAAATCTTTCTGTTAAGGGTTTAGAATGTTACAGACTATAATACAATAATAGTGTTTAAATGCCTATATCAAAGGTTTATTTCAAACTTAAATTTAAACACATGAACACTGCAGCAGAAACTAAATAGCTCAATTTGAGTTAAGCAACTTTAATGATAAACAGATAATTGATAGAATCCTAGTCTGTAGATTTTCCTCTTTAATATTCAAAACAGTGAAGTTCTCAATTCAAAATGGCGTAGATTAATTTCCACTCTACTCAGACATTTATGAAGTTTACAGATTAATGGTTTTGTTAATAAACTGTGAGAAGTCTCCGTTAGATTTAGTTTACTGTGTAAAATTAAGAAATCAGAAATATTTGACCTTTTGATTTTGCAAATTAGATTCGATTAATTAATGTGTAAAACCTTTCTACCTTTTTGGCAATAATTGTTTTGTATTTTTGATTATTCATTTAAATACGTTTTGCATTTATTCATATCATATTCTATATAGAAGGCATCAGTTTCATCTATAGCAAATATCTGATTTGAGCCAAATTTCAATTCGAGTATCGGCGAGTCAGTGAAACCAGGATGTGTCAGACTTTAATGTGTCAACCCTGTGTTATATTTAGAGGAAGGACGGGTCAATGACAGATGTTATTCATAGCGATAGATCATGAGGCTTGGGAGATAACTTGGCATCTTACTAGAGGTCTCCAAAAATCTCACTTGTCTCACAGGAGGTTCAGTTGGATTGAGGTTAAGTCCCCAAGTAGAGATGGTGCTCACAACCCAGTTCTGCCACAGCGCAAAGTTAATCAAGTTGAAAGTAGATCAGTGTGGTACATGGTGGCCTGTTAACACTGGAAAAGTTCTGTGACAGATTGTTGCAACAAGATAGTTCATAAACTTCAAGCTGTGAGTTCTTATTGATGGACAATGTGTACCCCCATGAAAACATATCAAACTATGTCTCTTTGGGAAACCATTGATGGCCTATATCTTTGTGTTATTGTTGTGAGCAATATTTTAATCGTCCATTTTAGGCTTATCCTGGCTGACTCAAAAGTAAAAATTCTGAAATTGGGAAAGCTTGGAGAAAGCTTTAGGCATTCTACAGTTTGTGTTTCTCCATATTTTTTGTGATGCATTAACAATGGCTGCTGCGAGTGTGTGCTCCAAAGCAAATATACCAAGGGACAGATCAAGGTGGGGTTTGGATGAAACAGCATTAAGTAACGTAATGTTCAATTGGCCTTTTTTCCATGTTAGAGGGCGAGAGAGTGACTTGGTTGTTGTGTGATATGTCACATGCTGCTCTTGTCTGCATGCTTAAGCAGTTAAACACTCCTGTGTCGTCCACCAGATATTTCTCTGCACAGTAAAGACAAGTTTCCCCTCAATCCCTCCAGGCCTTAGTCTTGGATTTGTGTTGTTCTGCCTGTCTGCGACATCATCCGAACCCCAGGAGCCTCTTGCTCAGTCTTGACGGATCCTCACTCTGCTGGAGCCCAATACTGTTCTTCATCTTGTGTTGTCACAACCCCCCCTGCTACCTTGATTCACTCTTGGTCGTTGGCTAGGTTTTGGATTTATTACTTTCGAGGCCGAACAATCAGTGGACCAGGCTGTCAACATGCATTTTCACGACATCATGGGCAAAAAAGTGTGTAGTTGTAGTTTTATTTTACCCTTAAGATCAAACGGAGGCTTGGGCGACAGAACAAGGATTGTACTATGATGCTGACACATGATAAAATAAGTGAAAAAGCAATCATAATAAAAACAAAGGTAGCACTTCGAATCATAAAGAAATCCGACTGCTGACATGTTTATCATACTCACACTATTATGTTTATAATATCCGTAGCCAGTTGAATTTGCTTCACAAATACTGTTGTATTACAATTTGAGTTGTCACCCAAGGCTTTGTTTAAAGAGACCACTCCTTTAGGATGTCTAACAATACTCAAAACACTAAAATCACACTGCTTCTGGCTTTGGGTTCACCCTCACAATACAAAAAAGATAATACTAATTTGAATCCTGACATTTCAGTTCACAAATCACCTGAAGGATTGGTCTAATTCTGTTCTGTTTCTTTTCTGATATTTGTTGGCAGGTCACTTACATGTCAACCTTTTTTGTTTTGGTTCTAGACTTTTGATTTCTTTTGATTTCTGAAATGTTGAAAAAGCTCAACTCAAGTGACCTCAGTTGAAGAGTCTCCATACTGTGTCCCCAGACATTTGTCAGTTATCTAAAAAAGAGGCAGACATTTCTGCTAAACGCTGCCAAGGAAGAGACATGAGTCACACACACACACACACACACACAATTTATTTCCACAGTTCAACTCGGTGTTTGCTTTTAACTCGGTCCCTGCACCAGATGGATGAGGTTTACAGCTCAGAGACAATTCAGATAGCGGCAGGTAAGCTGTCCATCTGGGAGAAGACAATAAGATCTCTATGATGTGGCATTTAAAACACTGCATAACCTTCTGGCTTCCGCTCTGTTCTCATGTGTGTGGCAAACACAGGCTGGTGCCTCAGCTGAGTAAACACATGCTGCATGTATTCATGCATCTTACAAGGACTGCTCTTCTAATTGGGTTTTAAGTGCATTTCCAAAGAGCTCATTAACTACCCCCTTTTTCCCACTGGAGACGTTTTGTAATTAGCTGCTAAACTTTAATACAGAGAAACCAAAAGAGAGACGATCTCCGTTCTGCCCTCAAAACCCACACTAATGATTTGTGGTTTAAAAAAAAAAAATCAAACACAGTGTATTCACTCAGTCATTTCATTTCATTGTATGTCTCCTGGTTCATTCCTTGATCTTTAAATGGCTGTTTTAAGTATCTTTAATGCTCACATCCAGTCTACAAAACACTTGTCATTTGGACTTCCTCATTGGCGTTATTTGCATTTAAGATATTTAATATTTAGGACTCAGTGACATCTAGTGGTGCAGATGCATAGCCCTGACCTCACCCCTTCAGTTCCAGGCATAGAACCTATGGTAGGCTTCAGTCATTAAAAGGTTGACACTGTAAAAACGCTGTGTTGCAACATGGCAGACTCCATAGAGAGGACCAGCACGATTAAAAAAATTAAAAAATAAATAAGTAGCTCGATCCCGTTACTTGAAATCTGATAAGGATGAAAGCCCCACTCCTTTATAGATGCCTCAGCCCAACCTGTGTACTCCTCAACAGCATCCGCCCCCCTTGACTTTGCCCTGGTTTTCCAGCAAGAATCAAGGCTCGACTTAATCCATTGTTCTTGACTTGACATTACCTTACGCTGGGACTTGTGGGAGCCTGGGAGATATAAGTTACAAAATTAGAAATTGGAGCACATCAAACTGTGGAGCAAATCCCAGTTCTGCTGTTGGGGACTGTACAGAAGTCATGGTATCCATCACTCGTACTGTGATGCCCACGGGAGAAAGTGCTCAGGTAGCGCCGGCGGCGGCGAGGGCCACTGCCGGAAACATGTGCATGTAATTAGGTCGACAGAGAAGGAAGAGGAGACTGGGGAAGGTGGCAACACCTTAAAGCGGGGAGGAATTTGTGATTCGTTTTTCTCCCGCAAGGTGACCCCAATAACTCAACCTCTCAGTCTATTTCTGGTCGACTCCCCCTTATTCTCAGCCGCTTTCTTTGCTCTGGTTAACTCCTGCTAGCTTTGCCTGGTTACAGACAAGAAAGTTTTGTTATTGGGGCAGGCGATTTATATTTGACTCAAGGCAGGAAGGATTTAAGTGAAGGGATGGGTTGGATAGAACCAGTGTCTGAGTGGTAAAGATCCAGTGTTCACTTCTATTGGCTGATGCGGAATATGTTTTGATTATGATAAATCTATCACCATCATTGTCCAGAAGGACATGGTGTTTTCATTGCCCTGTAGAATGAGTCCTTTATATTTACATAATATAAGAATATAACAGAACCTAAGGCCCGACCATAGGTTTCCCTACATGCTCGGAAGGGAAGGGAAGGGTATGCGGTGCAACGTTCAACTTCACCACTAGATGCCTCTAACTCGTACACACTATACCTTTAATTAATGGACAGTGCAAGACAACAACTTCTGATGAACTTGAATAGAATATCAACTTAAACATCAACCTACACTGTATGGGCCTCTATTTTCTCACCTCTGACACAGTATGAAGATTCAGTTTTAGACTGAAAAAAAAAGAAAAGAAGTACTATCTGCATGCTTACTTTATATTCTGTTAGAACTGAGATATATATTTCTCTCTATACCCCTCCCCTTCCAAAACAACCTATTATAATTCGGATAAAAATGAGTCATTCTTTATAAGCGTTAGCCGGAGAAAGGTAAGTCATGACCTTACATTAGATGTCTTTATCACACATAGGATAGTTAATTTGAGGGAAAAAGGAAATCTATGTTTCTCAGGTACACCCTAAAAAGAATTTTGAAAATATCTTCTTTTAGCATTGAAATTCAATGATCTCAGTCCTGCTGGATAACTAGTACCTGAGACACATAGCTGCACATCTCTCCAGGCTACACAGTAATATAAATTAACATAATTACCCACCATTATTCTGATAAACATAATGTTTTCAACCTGGCCCAAAATACTAAGATTGAATATGAGAGCTAGGACAGGTCTGTCTAGGTGAGGGTCGTCCAGATTGTTTGCCGGTGTTGCCAATTGTGCCCCCCATGTCCTTTGTCCAGGTGGAAGTTAAGAAGGCAGAACCTCGTGACAGCAAAGCTCCTGGCCAGCTCGGTCCTAGCCAGTGGGCACCCAGGGGCATCTTGAGTGCAGCTAATGGTTGGACGGCACAGCCTGCCCAGGGCTGGCAACAGCCATACGGGCCACAGGGTGAGTGGGAACGCGTCCCAGAGCAGAGCAACCGAGCGTTGCTCTTTGTTCAGAGGAACACCCGGTAGTAACTATTTAAATGTGTTTAATCCTCTGCTCTGACATTAACCTTGTGAAGGGCAGTACCTGGTTGTTCTATCTGTTTGAATGTTCAACTCTGAATGGTTCATGTTTCAGGCACTGCTGTTGTGATTGGTCTAAAATATCCTCTCTCTTCTTCCGAAGGAGTGTGGGTGTCAACTACTGGCCAGCCCATAGGTGGGTGTCTCACTTCCATTTGACCACATACAGCAGTTATTTTCTCATTTAGATGTAATGAATCGTCTCTTTATTTCACTGTCTCACAACAAATCAATCAAACTGCAGATAGATGTGCATGTGTTTGTCATGTGATCGTCCCCTTATCTCAAAACGTTCCATGTGACAGAGAGAGCCAGGCAGTGCTGAGGGAGGCCGAGGGGCCGATGACGGTTAACAGCACGTGTTATCACTGATTCATAATGGCTGAGGCTGCTGATAATTTTCTGCTTGAGACAGATGGCAGCCTTGAATGTATTCTGGCCTCCCTCTGCTATTGGTCAGGCTTGGTTTCATACCACCACCTCCGGGTCAACCTGCAGGACTCGCTGCAGCAGCGTCGACCCTGTGCTCACTCAGAGGAGACTTCAGTGTTACTCGGCACCAGACATTAAACCTCGAAAGATCAGTTTGTGAACCTTAATGCCTTAGATTGAGCCGTTCATTTAACATATAGTGTTGAGAGACTGTGCATCTTTTCCTTTGACATACCTCTTGTACTCTAATACAGAAGTATGTCTGATCCTTTATATGAAGAATGAACACATTTGTGAATTGGAACACGTATTTCAAACGCTTCTTTTCACTGTACAGGCGGATATGGACCCCCATTGTCTGCAGGCCGCGGAACCCCTGCACAGCCTCCATCACCTTTTAACGCATTCCTGGTCACAACCCCGGCAGGTGGCTTCGCTGCACCTCAGGGCTACCCTCAACAGGGCTACAGCACAGCGCCGCAGTTTGGTCTGTAACACATGACACTTCTTACTGATTTCATACTGATATTATTATGTTTTTCCATACAAGCAAATGTACGATATGCTAGTTGAACCTGCATCGAGTTTCCTCGGAAGCTTTGCTGTCGCTGGTCAGGGCGGATCCTCCGTCTTATCAGACACGGACAGATACGCTGACTTTCATGAACTGCTGCTCCGGGGATTATTACCTCAGTCCTCTTGAAACTCAGCTGACCAAGCAATTTTTTGTGTGTGTGAATCATACGTCAAATTTTTTGAAAAACAGGTGATGCAGAAGTGTGGAAGTATCTGTTATATGTGTGCTGGCAGAGAAGTGGCTGTTTCATCTGGCAGCATTTCTCCTCTCAGTAGAGATGTGGTTGCACAGAGTTTTAACTGCCAGAGATGGGAAGAGATTCAATAGATTAGATATTTGTATGACAGTTTAGAAACAAGTCAAATTGTTTTTTAACATATAAAAAGAACATTGTTTTGCTGACATGGAGATAGATGATTTTTTAATCAACCACAGTAACACTAACCCTATTACTTCACCAGGGTCAAGTGATACACAGTTGAGTCAGAAATACAGAATGATCATGGATGTTATTCTTGGCTAGATTTTCTTTTTACATTCGCAATGTGAATCCTCATGTGAACAAAATAAGGTATACTTTTGTGACTTTACGGGACAGTGTTAAAGATTAAGATGAAGAGAATCTAATGGCAAAAAATTAAATAGATAAAAAACTATGTTATAGTAATGTTTTTATTTCAGTATAATACCCAGAATATTTACGTTATTGTTTCTGTTTCTTTATATTTTCATCAGCAAGGTATGTTGCAAGGTATCAAGGTATCAAGGTATCTGTAGATTTCACTACTCATTGAAACACGGCAAGACTGACACTGTTACTTGACAATTATATAAAAACTGGTATTATACAGCATTTCGAATAAATGGGTATTTAGGTCGAGGTTAATGAAACCATTGTGCACCTTTCCAACAGGTTACAGTTTCGGCACACCCCAGGCAGACCAGTATGCGCCACAGGTTCCTCCACCACCCACTACTCCAGGAACTGCTCCTCTGGGCTTTGCTCCCGCTACCACACCAACTCAGGACTTGAGCAAAGCTCCCACTGGGCAGCCCGACTTCCCTTATAGCCAGTATGGTAAGAGAAGCCTCCTGCAAAGAGCAATTCAGCCGCCCCCCACCCCCTCCTCTGCCCTGCCCATCTCCCTCACTACTTAATGGGTGCTACTACAGCGCATTTAAGTTCAAATTTAGAGTCATGAAACAAGCTCTTGGTTCCATTTAGCATAAGCAGCTGTATATATGCATACATGCTTCTTGCGTACATGACCCCCTCCCCACCTCCACCCCCTGGCTCTACTGTGAAGATGCTGCTGAAGTTTCACCACATCCAGGAGAGTTCAGCAGTCATTTTAGTCAAGTGTTTCCAGCTTGGCTGTGGATTGGTAAAAAGATTGGTATGTTTGGATTAGATCATCCTGTCTCGCAATGTTTGTTTTGCACTTTTTTCTCTTTATTTTGAAAGGTGTGCATCCATCTCCCAACTGACTTTAACAGACGTTAGACTTCTCTCTTCCTCGCCGATTCCTCTTTCTCCTTCTCCCTGTTGATGACTTTACTGGTTTCTTTTCCTGGACTTGGCACAATCACAACTGTGGAGAACCAGCATGACGATGTTAAGCTGGTGAAACATTATGTATTTTTGGAGACAGACACGTCCTTGCTATCAAGATGCCTTTTAGGATTCTTTAAACATGTCAGTCAGTTTATCAGTGTGGAGCTTTGCAAACTCTTACGCACAGTTTGAACTTTGTGCCCTGCAGATATGTGCAGATATTTAAATCCTGACCAAGTCATTTTTTTACTATACTGACTCCAAGATGTCTCTGAACTGGTCTGTACAGGTCAAACATGACCTTTGGACTGTGGCAGGCTCTCGAGATTGGATCTCTCTCTCTCTCGAGCTTTTAAACACCATCAGATTGATAACAGTGTGCTTTACTAATATCCGTGTTGTAGAGTCTGAGATCTGGAGATTTTTAAAGACAGAATTCAACAACAGAAGAGAACACTCAGAGTCAGTTATATACAGCTCTTTTGGCTGGCTGATGTTTCTCCACTGACTTGGCTCACAGCTGCTTCACACTGCTGGATCTACGTGTTACGCAGTCATGCGGTCGCTGTCACGACAGGTGTCCATCTCGTTCAGTGTTCTCCTGCTTGTGCTTCTCTTCCATCCAGCTTCCTGCATTTAGTGTCCTCTGGTGTTGGTCCGGTGACGACGGCACAGAGTCACAAAGGTTTGCATGCTGTTGGAAATGATAATCTGTAGCTTTTTTTCTTTCTTTTTATCACATTATACGAAAAAATAGACATCTTAGTAGATTATGAAAGCAGTTGTTAGTTGTAGCCGTAATCGGGTAGAGAGATCAATCTTTAAATATAAGGCAATTGATATTGATTATTTTTGATTGATGATTTCTGTCCATATCATTCAGCAAGTTTATGTGACATAAAGAAATCTGAGATGCTGCCGATCAAAACATTTTTCAAGACAGTGCATGGTAGTGTTTACAGTTAGCTAAGATGAAGGAAAACCATTGGTGGCATGGAAGATGGGAAGTAACCTAGACTGGAATGGTATGAATTTGCTGTGATGTGATTAAAAGGACATCTAAACCACAGCAACCTGCACAACTGCCAGTGTGATTGTTCTACTTTTAGTCTCCCTCTCCTCATATCATGCACGTTCCCCAAAATGCCCTAAGATGAGGCCGGCATGATTTTCTTGACGTGAGCCTCGCTCGCAGAAAGCTCACACACTCACGCTCTTATTTTGTTTTGACTTCCAGATGAAGCTGAGCAGTGCGGCCTCACCAGGCATATGTAGTAGAGCAGACTTAGCTCCACCTGTACAGCTCTGTTAGCTCAGTAAGGGCTGATCTATGTCAAGTAGTGGGCCAGTAGTATCGGGGTTCAGTCAACCTGGTCTCCTCATCTCATTGATAGGCTTGGGTAACTACCCTCAGGACCCCTCTGCCTACGGACCAACGCGTCCTTCTCACAGTTATGGTCAGGATGAGCAGGGAGGATATAGCGCAGGTAGGTGCCAGCATCGTCTTCTCCACAGAAGCATCTGTTCAGTCCTGTAGTGCTTATAGAGGTGCCACCCGGTCCTGCCTCCTTTCTTTGTGTGTATTTTTGCATGTACATTTTGCATGTACATACAAATGACTTTGTGTTCTCTTGGGTAGTCGGATGCAGCCATCAACTCCTCCTTTGCAGATTTGTTAGTCACGATGTACTCGAGAAATTTAAGTTGGATGCATGTCACCTCCCTCGGGGGCTGCAGCTCGACTATACCAAGAGGGACCATTTCCTCTTTGTTTTGTTTTCCTCATTGTTTGCATTGCTTTGCTGGTTTTTGAAAAGGATGATCTAATTGTCCGGAAACCCGTTCATGGTTGAGCTGTCTCTGTGCATCAGCGCAGTCCATTCACCCTTTGTTTTCTCCACATGTACTTTCTCCTCATAGTAGCACAGGGGATGAGAAAGGAAAGAAGATTTAAAGGACACAGTCACTGTCAGAATTCTCTTGTCTGATGCTCCTGTTGATACTACTTCCTGTTTAGTGTTTGATCACCCCAAAACAAATACCCTATTTTTTAAATTGTCTATTTTCTTTCTCTTTTCTGCTCCTCTTCTTCCACTCCACTTATTCATAACTGTCTTTTCTCCAGTACTCATCGGTGACATTTACAAATCTGAAGAGTCTAGTTCTAAGTGGATGTTACCAGGGCAGGGAGTTTACCAATCACCAGCAGGATACTGGAACTACTTGGCTGTAAATATTTATTCATTCCATTAGTAATTTGTTAGTTATAAACAAAATGCCCCTGTGGTTTGCACAGTCATAATACAATTGTGACAATAACTATTTTCCTCTTATATGGCGCCATCTAGTGTATAGATTGATGAATACTGTGAATCTGCATCATTTTCCTTAGCTTGACAGGTGTAGATTGCAGGATTTGTGGGTTGGTCTGTGTAAACACACCAATACAGTATGCCCCGCCCCCTCTTGCCCAACAACACTAGTAGGGCTAGGTATGTACACAACATACATTATTTTAGGAATGTGACAGTGTTGTAGAAATGCTGAACAAGCTAGATAAAATAACAGTTACCTGTCCAGACGTTGCTGCCAAGAAATGTCCTGCATTCAGCAAAACAAGAAGGAAATTAATGAATGAATAAACAGAGAGAAACATCTGTGCAGATAAACACACCAACATTTAAGATGGTGGCTCATTTAATAAGACAGAGAGGGATGAGTATTGTATAGACTCCACATACTTCTTTTATGGGAGAATCCTGCACACTATACCTTTAACTTCCCCCTACATTAAAATAAAACTGATATTTTCCATAGTTCATTTTAGTAAATGATGAAGATTGTTTTCAAAGCACCATCTAGAAACTCTTTCGTTCCTTTCGTCTGTGTTGTTGTTCACCCTCAGGGTACAGCCAGGACCTGACAGCCTTCGGCCACAGCTTCGCAGACCCCAGCCAGCCCACGGCTTCGTACGGGGCACCGACAGCACAGCCCGCCAACGCCCCCCAGCCCGCCGCCACTGCGTTCGGCAGAGGGCAGAATCACAACGTACAGGGCTTCCACCCGTATCGACGCTGACAGCCACCTCTGGCCATGTGTAAAGATGAAAAACAACAAAAAAAGAAGTCGTCAGGGAAATATTTGTTTTTGCTATAAAGAACAAAACTGGAGTTCTGGATCCTTCTTTTGGGAATGTTGAATGCACAAAGTTTGTGAAACAGAAATATTTATGGGTGCAGGGATCCCAGAAAATTCATAAAAGGGTGTATCGGACCCATTTTTTTTGCCTAACTTACAGACGATTCAGCAGAAAGAAGCTTTTATCCCCCACCTCCTTCCCAATGTTTTATAGTAGAACTAAACTACTTTGCAATAATTTTGATTGTCAGGTCAAACACTAGCACAGAGACTATATGTAAAGAGACTTGCATATAAATATGTATATTTATGGTGGACACAAATGAAAACAGGGTCTCAAGTTTTCCTCAGCTTTAAATTCTAGGGACAAATGTTTTTATTTTTCATTTGGTGAATTTTGTTTACTTTCTGAGCCTTTAAAGTTTGTTTAAAATGGAGATTATAAATATATATTATACACAAACTGTGCAATTTTTTAAAAAGAATTTTGTACGATAAATGTACACTTTGCTTGTTTTTTTATTTAAAGATGTAGAATTCCCTCAGGTGGCTGTTTTGGGTGCATTTTTGCACTTATGCAAAAAGAAAAAGGACAAATTATTAAAAAAATAATAAATGTTTTATCGATACAATGACTGTCATGTATTTTTAGTGTATTTGCTTCTGGTGTTGAGATTTGTTTGAACTTTATCACTGACTGTTTTTATTTTTTATTTAGAAACATATTTTACCCATTGACAATATATAATATATAAGGGAAATAATAATCAGTCAGCAGCCATATTGAAAGATTCCCTCCACTTTTTAACAGCTTTTTCCAATTTTAATAGAATTAAAAACAAGCATTCTCAATTTTTCTTCTAAAGTTGCTCCAGATTCGCAAAACATAATCGGAGGAATAATTCGGCCATGGAATACAAGCTAAAACTTTTGAAAAAGAAAATTTCATGTTAAATGTCTGAAATGAATCAAAAGTTGAACCATTTCCGGGTTAAAGGTCGCAATCTTTGATTCTAGTTTCCTGGATGTTAGCATATTAGCCTGGAGCTAGCTACCTGCTCTGTTTAACTGTCAGGAGTTGACCTGAACAGGGTTCACACACTCACACACGTGAGGAGGACGTCACACGGCTGTGGACTGAAAGTGTAAGTTAGTATGTGTTTGTTTATCTCTGTTTTCTGTTGTTATTATCGTATTTTGTACGATGATATGTGGTATAATTGGTTCAGCAGAACATTTTAACGGAAGGCTAACGGTAGCATCACAGTGAGGCTCAGTGGCAAAGAGGGTTTTAATTCATATTGACGGTTTATTATGATAATTATTCAATCGTTTAAAGAGCAGAGCATAATTACAGGAGCTTCATTCAGTGTCCAAACACTTCATCAGCTCATCTATTATCACAGGAATAATCAAACTGTTTCATATATTATCTTATCTAGAGTATAAACTCAAATACAGGTGACTGATTAAGATGTATATGATATGAACATTAATTGCAAATTTACTGCTGCTTGTCTTTTCTTTATATGTAATTTACATGTATCTGAAGTTGCCTTATATTTATAAAATACTTAATACTTAAAATATGATTATATCTAAAGCAAAATATGTATAGAATTTGTATTTAGGGCGTCTATTCTTCAATACTTGTTCTATGGTGGTATGCACACTTCATTTAAATGTTTTATGTCAAGTTTGTAAAGTTGAAGGGATTTTTAAAGGTTTAGTTATTTTATATTGAATTTTTGCCAATAGAAATTAATACAATGTTATGCTTAAACTTTCAAATGACACTCATTCATGAAAATGAGCCATTCATATTTACTTTGGGAGTGGGTGTAAGGAAAGGTTCATGTGAAGAGCACTCACCTGCAGTTTGCAACTTCACCACTAGATATCAATAAATCCCACAGTATTACAATCAATTTAAAACCATTATTATCATTATTATTATTTTCCTGTTTATCAGCGGTCAGTAGCTCAGATCAAATTTCCTCGTTTGACCCTTGTTCCTCTCACACGTGCCATGCCCTAGAATTTTCTGGGAACTAACTTCTGCAGAATTTGCAGTTCCCTCTGTTGCCCGGGGCAACATAACATCCTCCTGTGTGTCCCACAGTTTACAGTCTGCCGTGAGAATTTAAAGTAACGGTGTGACATTTGCCACGGTGATGACACAGATACTGAATTGTCAGAGTGGAGCAGCTGAGTCACACACACACACGACTAAGAGTTGGGATCAGAACCACACACAGCAGAAGAGCAGCAGCAGCAGCAGTAGCTCCTCCATGAAGCAGCAGCAGCAGAGGGACATCTGCCCTGAACTGGCCCGTTACCTCAGTAACTGATTCACTGTTGTTAGCATGTGAGCTTAGTGTATTTATCAGTTAGATCAGGTGCTGCCATGTCCACGTTTAGAATCTCTTTCTTTGCGGCAAACCTCTTGAGTGTGTGTTCCCGTGGTTTTCTACAGGGTGTCAGGTCTGGTCCAGGGTGGTTGAGCGGTTCATGCACAGAGAAAAGAGGCTGAAAATCGACAAGATAGAAGACGGAGTGGAGCGGTATGTAAACTTTAATACTCACGGCCACCGCAATTATATTGTGATGAATGATGCATTTTATCCACAGTATTGAAAAAAATTCTCTCTTGGAACTCATACCTCAATGGGCAAAAATCAGTTCTGTGACACTGAGGTCATTTTGATTGAATTCAAGGTGCAGTGTGTAAGATTTGGGTCATTTCTGTCACTTCTATTGGTAGAAGAAATATCACAAAACAATTAAGGTTCTCCTGCATGTCCAGAAAGGTGAGTGTGAGGTGATGGATACAATATGCAACTTCACCACTAGATGTCACCAAATCTTACTCACTGGACCTTTCATGAGACTTCTGTTCTTTTTAAAGGTCCAGTGTGTAGGATCTTGAGGATCCATTGACGACTCAGTGTTGTTGTCAACTAGGATTCATTGTGTTTTCATTACTTTAGAATGGGTCCTTTTATCTGTATATCAGGAGCTGGTCGTCTCTGCCTTTTTGCATCTCTTTGTTTCTCCAGTAGCCTGGAGAGGACAAACCAAGCACTGGCTCTTTTGTCTTTCTCATCCACAGCCTCAGAGAGGCAGCGGCAGGTATGACGGGGGCGGATGAGCTGTCGGACAGCACTGAAGTGGTGGAGATGGAGGACGTGAACCCCGTCCAGTTTCAGGTGGAGAAGCACACGTGGGACGACCTGAGGAGGATCATCCGCAACAGCCGCAAGAACACCTGCATGGTCGTCAGCAAGGCGCCGCACGACTTCCTCTTCATCCAGAGGGATGAGGCCTGTCCCTACTCTCACCGCATCTACTACCTCGGTGAGCGTGAAGAGGTGAAGCTAGGTGTAAATGTCCCGATGATAAAGAGAGTCCAGCTGGGAGCTGGTGATGTTAGCATTTAAGACCACCCGTCAGAGTGGGATGCTTCCTCTCAGCCTCTCTGAAAGGTCTTGTGCCTCTGTGAAGAATCAGTGGATACAGCTGGTGAGTCAGAGACACCAGCTGGGGACTATTTCCAATCTCCTTCGAAATCCAAGATGTACAGCGACTCTGCTCTCTGACTCTGGGCCAAAGGAAAAACAAATAAGCAGCTGTGGCTCACAGACTTTCTGCTTTAATAGTATCTGTCTCTTCACCGCCATGTCTCAAACACTTCATGTAAAACACATCCTCCCGGTAACTCTCTCACACGTGTAGTCATGCTGTGACTGCAACCATTTTTTACTGGTCTAACCCCTCACTGATGAAATGCTGCTTTTAAAAAAGGCTCAACCCTCACATGGTATGGTATGACTAGTAATTAGCTCATATTAAAGGTGCAATATTTTGTTTTTTCACATTCTGTATTTCCCCGTCTCGTCACAGGACTGCCTTACACCAGCAGGGAGAACGAACTGCTGTACTCCGACATTCCAAAGACGATCCGCAAAGAGACCCTGCTGGTTTTGTCATGGAAACAGATGCTGGATCACTTTCAGGTGTGGAGGCGTCTTGATCCTCTTCCTTCTGTCTGATCCTTTTCCCACCGGATGTTTGTCTGCTTTGAGAATGACTGTGAGCATGTAAAGCTTGTAAAACTGAACGTGTTGTTGCAGATTTGACGAGATGTGTGGTTCTCTTTATCAGCACATGGCTCCTCTGTCTTCAGTTTAGTGCTGTTTGTTTGTGTTTCATGCTCTGAAAAAACCGTCTTTGACCTCGACCTTGCTCCGCCCCGTCATCACACTGTTTGTCCTCCTGTCGTCCCTGACCTCAGGCCAGCCAGCAACACGGGGGCTTCTCCCGGGAGGAGGAGCTGCTGCGTGAGAGGAAGCGATTGGGGGTGTCGGGCATAACCTCCTATGACTATCACCGACCCAGCGGCCTCTTCCTGTTTCAGGCCAACTGCAGTCTTTACTACTGCCGTGACGGAGGGGACAACAGCCTCATTGTGAGTTAAAGGATAGTTAAGTAATACGAAAGTCTGAATTCCTATTAATGGGATGGAATGTGTTTCTTTTTAAAAGTCACTTTTAAGTAAAAGTGACTTTTCAACATCTTCACCATTATTTAGAACGACTGGATATCCATTGTCTGTTCTCCCTGTGTGGTCAGACTTCTCCAGTGAACCCTGTAGAAATAAAGAGCCAGAGTTCAGGCTCACGCATGGACCCCAAGATCTGCCCCGGGGACCCCGATTTCCTTGGCTTCATCCATAATAATGACATCTGGGTGACCAGCATCAAGACGGCTGAAGAGAGGAGGCTCACTTTCTGCCACAAAGGTCATCAATTAAATGCGTTTACAGACTCGGTTACTCACCACAGTTCCCCAAACTGCTTTCCAGATGTGTGTGTTTTGATCTCCAGGAAGTGGAAATGTAAAAGAAGACCCCAGATCTGCTGGTGTTGCCACGTTTGTCACACAGGAAGAGTTTGATCGCTTCACTGGATACTGGTGGTCACCAACTGCTCAAGAAGGTAAGAGGGTCACATGATAATTCTGTTATTATTGATTCTTACAATATATTTGAATCTGAAAGAGGTTCCCCCCTGGTTTCTTGCTCTCCTCTCTGGTTTAGAGTCAGACGGTGGAAAGACTCTACAGATTCTGTACGAGGAGGTGGACGAGTCTCAGGTTGAGCTCATCCATGTCCCGTCTCCGGCTCTGGAGGAGCGAAAGACAGACATCTTCAGATACCCACGTGCAGGTATACCTACAGTGGTTTCATTTGATTAAACTTCAGCTATGATCCCACCATTTCCTCAAGAATAGAATTGATTATTTACATGCATTTGCAATATTTTAGTTTATGTTTTAAATAAATTAAGTAATAGTTAGTGTTGATATTTTCTTATGTGGCAGTTTTATTTCTCTCCAGGCAGCAAGAATCCAGACATCACTCTCAAACTAGCAGAAATCAGGACGGATCATCTCGGTAAAGTGAGTTCTCATCTGTGGCTGATGTGTGAACAAACAACACTGAGATGTTCTGTGCTGTGTTCAGCTCGTTGTTTTGTCTCGCTCAGATCGTCGGCACGAGAGAAAAGGAGCTTCTTGTTTCCTTCACCAGCCTCTTCCCAGGGACTGAGTACATCTCCAGAGCTGGATGGACCAAAGATGGACAATAGTAAGTCTCAAAGGTTATCACCTGGCAAAATCCAGGCATTTGGAAACTTAGTCTCTCTCTCTCTCTCTCTCTCTCTCTCTCTCTCTCTCTCTCTCTTTCTCTTTCTCTCTCTCTCTCTCTCTCTCTCTCTCAGTGCGTGGGCCGTCTTGATGGACCGGCGACAGCAGCGTCTCCAGTTGGTCCTCTTATCTCCAGCACTCTTCATCTCTTCACATCAGGACGACACCAGCAGGCAACTGAGCCTGGAGCTGCTGGGAGACTCGGTCCAGCCGTTCATCATCTACGAAGAGACGAGTGACGTCTGGATCAACGTGAGGCTCAACGCCACATCACCCTCCGTCTTTGTTTACATTAGACTGAGACGCATCCTGACATCTGTTTTTCTCCTACAGGTCCATGACATCTTCCATCCCTTCATCCAAACCAGTGATGATGAAATCACCTTCATCATTGTCAATGAGTCTAAAACAGGATTCTGCCACTTGTATAAGATCACGTCGGTGTTACAGCGAGGTCGGTTCCACTGGGCTAAGGGCTACGCACACGCTGCAGGTAAATCTATGAGTACTTTTGGCAACTTTGAAGAGTAAATGCTTCCTGTGACTGCCCCTTCAGTTGTTCACACCTCTGTTGTCAGGTGATTTCAAATGTCCAATCAAAGAGGAGGTGACGATAACCAGTGGCGAGTGGGAGGTGCTGGCCAATCACGGAGCAAAGGTCAAATATTTAACTGTGTCCAGCTTTTCCTGTGTGAAGCTCTTTTTTTCTATTTTGACTCCTGGCTTTAACATACATGTACATGTGATGTTCACTGCTCTCTGTTGTTTGTTGTAGAGTTCCTCCAGTCCTCAGATTTGGGTGGATGAGGCTACGAAGCTGGTTTATTTCCAGGGAACCAGAGACTCTCCTCTGGAGCATCACCTCTACGTGGTGAGCTACGACTCACCGGGGGAAATTGTCCGACTCACCAAACCTGGATTCTCACACAGCTGCTCCATGAGTCAGGTATCGAAACACATGCTCATATCTGCTGGAGCACGTCTGACCTTGATATTTATGTGTTTGCGCACGCACTGCCAGTTGCACTTGCCTCTTTCTTCTCTTGCTCACAGACCTTCGACATGTTTATCAGTCATTACAGCAGCTTGACCTCGACACCCTGTGTGCACATCTTCAAGCTGGTCGGCTCAGACAGCGACCCGCTGCACAGAGAGCCACAGTTCTGGGCGAGCATGATGGAGCCGTCAGGTACTGGACAAATCGTCTGTGACACATTGAGACGGAGACTAAATATTCTCCTGTGTTTCTCACGTCTCCGGTGTTTCCAGGTTTCCCACTAGACTACACTCCTCCGGAGATATTCAGCTTCGCAGGGAAGTCGGGCTTCGATCTGTATGGCATGTTGTACAAACCACAGAACCTGGTCGCCGGCAGGAAGCATCCCACTGTCGTCTTTGTTTACGGTGGTCCGCAGGTTTGATCTCCTCCATTTTGAATTTAGATTCATTTAGAATTGAAAGATTTTTCAATTAAAAAAAAAAATTGACTGCAGGTGCAGTTAGTGAATAACTCATATAAAGGAGTGAAGTATCTGCGCTTGAACACTCTGGCATCACTGGGCTATGCTGTGCTGGTGATTGATGGCCGAGGATCCTGTCAGCGAGGACTCAAGTTTGAAGGAGCTGTGAAGGACAGAATGGTAAACTAGCAGAACTAAACGCCCCCAGTTCTCTTTCATTGTATGCAAAGCGAGTGAGTTCTGGGTTTTCTTCCCTCAGGGTCGAGTGGAGATTGAGGACCAGGTGGAGGGTTTGCTCCACGTCGCTCACAAGTACAAGTTTGTGGACCTGAGTCGCGTTGCCATCCATGGCTGGTCCTACGGAGGCTTCCTCTCACTCATGGGCCTCATCCAAAAACCAGACATCTTTAAGGTTAAGATCCATAATCACATGTCAATTATCAAAGCTTGACCTAATATAGACGGGAAATCCTGATAGTGGATATGTTTGAGAAACAAATGGGTCACATTTGAGGTCACAGTTTATAAAGATGGATGTAGCGTCACCCATAGGTTCCTGCAGAGTGCTTCCTGGTTCATCCAAAAATGGTCAAAGAGGCGGAACACAGATGGAGCTTGGAGGGTCCACAGAATGTGGCAGGTTGGCCCAGGTGTCAGTGAAGAGGCCACGCCCTTAATTAATGGTGTGAAGCATCCTTCATACTGACATATTATTGAAAGCTGTAAAATACACCTCTGTGTTGTTTGTAGGTCGCCGTCGCAGGAGCTCCCGTGACGTTGTGGATGGCCTATGACACTGGTTACACGGAGCGCTATTTGGACACGCCTGAAAAAAACCAGCAGGGATACCAAGCGTGTTCTGTGGCACTGCATGTCGACAAACTTCCGAATGAGTAAGAGCTTTGATGTTGATGTACACATTTTCTTCTTGAGTAGAAGTTTATAGAATATTAGCTGAGAAAGCAGGGAGATAAAAACATGAAATCAAAGCAAAGCAACAATAGTAAAGAAACCCCCTCTGTATCTGTTCACCTCAGACCCAACAGGTTGCTGATTCTTCATGGGTTCCTGGACGAGAACGTGCACTTTTTTCACACCAACTTCCTGGTGTCTCAACTCATCCGAGCAGGGAAACCCTACAGCCTGCAGGTAGGAGGAGTCACACACTGACCGACCGAGTCGAGAGACACTTTCATGTGAGTTTACGTCCATGTTCCTTGGTTTTCTCGTTCCTCCAGATTTATCCCAATGAGCGACACAGTATCAGATGCCCAGAGTCTGGGGAACATTACGAGATCACGTTGCTTCACTTCCTCCAGCAAAACCTCTGATGAGCCGTTCAAGACATGGACCTTTTTTTACCCACACTACTTCTCCCTCCTCCTCCTCCTCCTCCTCCTCTCCTTTATTTAAAGCTGCATCTTTTTCACTTGATTTTCCTTTAATAAGCTGATTTCACCTCAAGACTCGACTCAGTTTCCAAGGAACGGAGAAATCTTGCTTACTACACCTTTTGATTATTATTAATAGGCATCTCAGAGCTTTGTTTTACAGTGTGAGGAAAAACTGACTAGCAGGGGGCAGTGCTGGACAGGCCTGGAGCCTTCTGAGAGTGCTGTGATTGCGAGGGCAGTGTGAGGGAGAACACTTACGAGAAATGAACAGTTAAGTCATAAAAATCCTTTTTTATTGCAACATAAACTGAGGTCAGTTTTTAGTGATGCAAAAATAGGGAAGTGGACATGCAGCATCCAGTGTTAGGCTGTTAACTTGCTTAACTTTATGCAGCATATTCACAAAAACAACTTACAAAAGATTATTGTTTATTAACTCAGAACAAACACCTTTATTGATCATTATGCAGTGATATCTGGTTTGACCTTTTTGCTGTTTCACCTGGTCGCTTGCCTTGATGTTGCAGTAGTGTTTTGTTCTGCTGCTGCATTTAGCACATTATTTGCCTTGGTGCCAACGGACTGAACGTCATGGCGACCTGATGTTTGACTTAAGGTGCCGTCCTGCACTTGCTCGTATATATAGTTTATATCAGGGAATCTGTGTGAGGACCTACAAGAGTAAAATGCCTTTATGTCCATCTGCCGTCTCGTTTCATGAAGAAATAAACAAGGGAACAGACTTTTTAGAAGTCTGGTCACCAAATGAGATTTGTTTTTTAAATTAATTTGAGCGATTGTTAAAGGTTAGAAGGAGCAGCGCATAAACTTTAGCTAATGACAGGAATGAATATTATATTATTATAGTGATGTTTTTCAAGTTGCCAAGTATTGATTAGCTAAACTCCTTGAGTTTTAATGATAAATGAAGATTGTTGTTTATCATAATTTTTCCAGCAGGGGGCAGTATTGCAAAAGTAACCCTGAACAAATTGCAGAGGATCTGACTTGAATGAGAAGTGTCTGAAGAATGTCCTTGATTAATTATAGATCAGTAGTGTGTTTATTGTTTATGCACCCATAGCAACGTGTCAGTAAGAGTGACTCAGCAGCTTCACACTCTGCTGCTCATTCCTCCTGCAGATCTGTGTGCTTTTCACAGCGTCACCTTTGGAATTGAATAACAAACAAATACTTAATTTAAACTTTAAAGCTTTTATTTTCGTCCGCATTGTATCAAGGGAATGTAAAAATATTTAAACATCAACACTAAGACACTAAAATAATATGTACGTACAAAGTCATTCAAATTAGATGATAAAAATTAAAGCTCCAGTGTTTAGAGTTTAATAACAGACCTTCCTGCTGCAGAAATTGGGGGCGTAACTCAATACAAAACATGTTTCTAAGAAAATACAACAAAACTTGTACAAAGAAACTTGACAGTATATTGCATATACCTAAATCTTACACACTGGACCTTTTAAGACATGAAACCCTCACAAAGGGATTAACTGTCAATATGACAGAAGAGTGGTTTTATATATAGCACAGCATAGAAATATTAGAGCATGAGGGGGAGGTGCTTCAGTGGAGTGTGTGTGAGAGACCGAGCCCTTTATGACTGACAGGTGAGATCATCAGGACGCTCGTCTTCAGAGGGTTGCTGGTTCCCTTCCAGAACATCTCCCTTCTCCTGCGCCGATGTCTCCCGAGGTCGCTCTGCCCTCTGGGATACTTGCCGTTGAGATTGGACTGACCACAGCCGCCGAACCACCAACCTCCTGCAGAGGGCGACAGATACGTTAAAAACCATGGCTACTAACCTTTTTTTTTCATTCTACTAGCTTTAATTCCTCGTACTTCCAGGTGGAGTGCGCGTTTACCTGAGAGCAGCTTGGCACAGTTGATGTCTGCAGCCTGGTCGTTGTCTCTGTCGGCGGTAGTGAACGGCAGAGCGGGGACAGCCTCCTCCTGAAGCCCGGAGGAAGCCTCCTGCTGCAGGCGAGCGGCGAAGTTCTTCTCCTCGCCGTCCAACTGGAACCGATACAGCGTAGTCTGCTGCCGCCCTGCCGCGTCGGACAGCGCCACCTGCAGGACGTAATGGCCCTGTTTGGAGATGGAGTGGATGTTCTCCAGGCCCAGCCAGAACTCACCTGAGGTACGAGAAAAAAAAAATTTGGTTTAGATCATGACAGTCGTCACTGGTTAATCCAGATGAATCCCTTCATCAGTGAGACATTGTAGATACTCACCATTCAGATGACCAAAGCCGCTCTTGTAGGATTCCCACAGCAGGTTAAAGTTCTGGGAGCCATCTTGGCGTCTCTGGATGACGGTCCATCCTGCATCTGCTCACAGAGACGTGTAGGATTTAGTGACACTCAGTGGTGGAGTTGGGTCAGTCTGTCCATTCTCACATAGCGTGAGAAATGGCCGACTCACCTGAGCTCATCTCACAGAAGACGTTGAACGTGGTGGCGTTGGACGGCCGGATGGTGTAGATGCCGCTGACTCGCTGCCCTCGTACAAACAGGTCATGACAGTCTGTTGGTAAATCTGGGAATAAAAGTGAATCGGATGATTTAGTAAATTGGATTCAAATGATTTAGATTTACGTTTGTGTTGATGCTAGCTGTGTTTGTAGGTGACCAGAATTACACAAAAACTCTGCCACGAATCACCATGAAACTTTAGGGAGGGATGCAAAACCAATAAAGGACAATTCCATTAAATTTTGTGACAAAGTGACAAATCCCAGTTATCTTGCTTGTTTTGCTTCCCCGAGGTCACAGCAGCTTATAAACACACAGCGCAGCTACAGTAGGTGTGTGTGTTTTTAAAGCTGTTGTCCCCATTTCCATGATCTTTATACTCTGGCTCTCTGCTTTGCCAGCGAGTCAGGTCTTTCAACATCGGGTGCAAAGGTGAGTCACCGACGGAGGTTGTAAACACCTGTGACAAACACAAAGGGTTCACTGCCTTTATATTCTATGTGAGGATCTGTGTCTCTAGGTTTTTGTTATTCAGTCGCGGACTTGGATGCTGCTTAGTTAGATCCCCCAAAGGAAATGACAAAGCTATGTGCGTTTCTTTTGGCCAGCTTTAGTTTTATATTATTTCTCTTTTCCCTCCTATCCAGTTTTTAAAGCACTGAGCCGTTTTCCGTCCTCTCACCTTTAGTGTCTCTGCTGGCCTCCGCCTCTCCTCTCAGCACTGTCTCCTCGTCTCTGCGTCTGTGCGACTTAACTCTTTTGTGTGAAACCTGGGAAAAAAAAGATCAATATGATAAATAATCATCATCATATTGAATGTTCTTCATGCGAAAACGTGGTCATGTCTGATCAGTCCGCCGTGACTCACCTTGCTCTGCAGCTCCTGCAGACGGAGACTCTGCTTCTCCAGCTTAGTTTGTTGCTGCTGTATTTTCTCCACCACCTCGTTCAGGCGCCTATTCAGCATCTGGAAGCAGCAGCCACACAAACATCAGCATCGTGCCTCCATAACAGTCAAATCAACACTGAGCCTGACGGTTGGGAGACGAGGAACTCACCTGCAGGTTCAGGACTCCCGGCTGATCCGAGCTGGAGGTGGTGTTCACGCTCGTCTTCTCCTCCAGCCTGTCCATCCTGGAGTTGATGCCACGGTTCTCCTTCCTCAGCTCCTCCACCTTGGCCACCAGCTCCGCAGCATCCGTCTGCGTCCCGTCCGCCCCTCCAGCCTCCACGGCTGCCTCCTTTCGCCCCGCCTGAACCCTCTGCACCTCGGCCACCGTGCTGTTCAGGGCCTGGAGTTTGGCGTAGATGTCTCTCATCTGGCCCTTGGTCTTGTCCACGTGCTCCTTCAGGCCCTGACCCAGCTGCAGGAGGCCGTGAGCCACCACGTTCACATCGTCCCAGGAGGCGCCCTTGTCCTGGCCGGCCTGAGCTCTCCTGTCGGAGGGGAAGGCGGAATCTCGGTGCACCAGGACGGAGAGAAGAAGGAGGAGGAGGAAGAGGAGGGTGGGAGGCATTGGCACCTTCATCTCTGTGTCTGCCTGAGGTCGTGCTGTCTGTGCAGATTGCTGGTTGTGATGTCGCTCTCTGTCTCTGTTTTTTGCTGCTGCTCATTGTCATAGCTTTATAGGTCAGCGCTGTGGCAGAGCTCTGTGATTGGCTGGAGCTTTGAGGTGGGAAGGCGGGGGGGGTGTGGAGGGGGCGTGGAAAGTTTTTTTAGAATGGCAGCACCCCTGAGGACTGAGATCCTGATGCAATGGAAGGGCTGAATTACTGATCGAACTCTCTGGTGCTCGGTCAGGAAAGAGATTTGGATTCAGTTTTATTTTTCACAGGTGAAATATTTGTTTGACTGAATCATGAATCTGAGTCTGATTTTAACCTCAGTGATTCACAGCTTTTTCAAGTTCCCTCATGACACCAGATTCTTTCTCTCTCTTTTACTTTCAGTATTTTGTGAAGGGTTTCATCTGCATCATCATCATCATCATCATTAGGAAGATTCTCATTTCCACCTCCTTTTAGTGTCTTATGATAACCTCAGTCAGAGCTTTTTAAATTTGAATTTATTTATTTATTTATCTATTTAATTTTTGGCATCATCCAAATACTATCTACTAATATTTAGTCATTATGGTTATCTTGATTTTTTTCCTGATATGACTCAAATTATTTACCATAACAGTTTTTCCAGTTTGCATGTACATTTTTTTCAGTTTTTTTTTTTGAATAAACAAAGATTTAACTGAGACTCTGTCTCATCTGTATCTAGGTGAATTTAAGGAGAGAAACAGCTGAGGAGTTTGATGGAAAAGAGAAACTAAGATAAATCTTTTTTCTTTTCTTTTTTTATCACCTAGCCATAAAGGAGGTGTAACAATGTCCTCTGGGTTAATCTTCACACCATTATCTAATACTTGTATACATCTGATATCACTTGTTTCAGAATAGGATGAAAAGATTAATCTCAGTGAGAAGATCTGCTGTCTTCTCAGCATGAATGTAGAAAAGGTCCAGAGATGAGGAGTCGGTGTGAGAAGTAGGGGAAAGTTCAGCCCTCAGGCCTTTTTACAACATTCATTCCTGACAGCAAAGTCCAACAATCACACACACTCACACACACACACACACACTCTCACACACACACACACACACACACACACATGCTCCCAGACAAAGGACAAGTGGTGCACTGATGAGATACAGATGACTAATAGTACAACACACCCGTTCGGGAAATGTCAGCAGCCTTTACTTTCTGTCCCATCGAGCATCTTTAAACAACATGTACCTGTAAACATTTTGTTCTGATGCTCAAGATGTTCCATGTTACCACAGACTGAGCCTAAAAACACCAACTCCTTTAGTTCATGATACAGTGTTCATCTGCTGCTCTATTGAAAATCCATCAATTGTTAAGTCAATTTTTTTTTGTTTTGTTTTGTTTTTCATTCAACAACAACCCCTGTTGTTTCTCATCATTTGATTGATCAGGCCCACAACCTGTTCCTATTGACACATGTCAACAAGTCCTATTTGTCATATTTATACTGCGATTATGAGAAATAGTTTCATATTGTTTGCCATGTTACTTCATGTTGTTTAAGTGTGCCTGTCATACGTCTGTTGTCCATTAATGGTTGGGATGGTGGGGGGGTACCAAACCATAATTTGCCCCGGGGCACCAGAATGGCTGGAGCTGGCTTTGACCTGAGAAGTCAGTCTGAATCACACGATGTTCATGAAACTAACTTCAAGTATCATTTTTTAAGGAATTAGACGAAATTAAAGAAGCTGAGAACAGCAGAACGGTGAATGTCAATGACTCAGCGGTTTGGAAACGTCTGCCTTCCTCTCAGAGTCACAGTTTGAGACGTAAACTGGAGGAGGAATAAAAAAATATGTGGTGATTCAGAATGAAAGCAGAGAGGGACTTTTTGTGTGTGACGCTTCACCTAGTTCCAAAGTACAGTCAGATAATATTAAAATCAACATTGACAAACTGTTGACATGAACTTGAATTCTGGTGTTCTAAACTTTAACACAGTAACATCTTTCCTGGTGTAGGTGGGGGATTCCACGTCATAAGGCTGATCTGTGCTGCTGCTGCTGCTCTGCACGTACCCTCCACAGGCTTGGCCCCTGAGCTGAAGTGAGTTTGAGCATCACATATGCCTGTTTGATTCCCTGTAGGATCAGAATCATCCGAACATTGTGTTCGAATTATTATAAGATGAAGTCATGGGATCTAAAATTAGTCCGAGGATGATTGTTCACTTCTTATGGGAGTCGACTAAAACTGAAACTTACATCACACTATGAACTACTCAGACTTTATTTAAAAGATATCCTCTCTAACTTAGATTTTAGGTTTGGGATTAGATTTGGATTTTTTGTAACAAAATTAAAATATGTTTTTTTACATTTAAAAAAATAGATATTTTCAAACAATCTGTTCCAGTTCATTTTCCCTTGTAAAACCAAACAGATTTAGTTTCCAATGGTAGATTTTGCTCATATGATATGATATAATGTAATCAATAAAATAGGATATAGATATAATATAAGTATAATTATATATATTTATGTTGTATTTTGAGTCGTCTGCAGAAAGTGGATGACACTGGCTGACACGTATGATAACGAGTCTGAGCAGATATTAAATCTCATATCACATTAGTACGTGCAGAAGTTAAAGCAGCTCATCTTCATCCTCCTCCGCCTCACAAGCAACACATCAAACATTCCTGCATCACTGATGAGTCTTGAGGGAAGAGTAACTTTGCTGATTACAGCATCAACATGTTGGATCAAATGGGCACGTTTACAGGATGTGAGCTTCCTACCACAGAACAGACCGGGAGGGGAGGGAGGGTGGTCCCTGCACAGAGGGAGGGAGGGGTGTATCCTGTGTCCTGTGTTCTTTTGGCACCAGTGGGTTAGTGTGTGAAAGGTGAAGCTTTTGTCACGTGCAGGACATGTTTCATCAGCCTCTCTGGAAGAGCCCCCCCCCCCCCCCCCCCCCCCCCCCCCCCCCCCCCCCCCCCCTCTCCGCCGGATCAGGCCTGCACAGCTGGAGAGGACATGCCAGCACAGAGTGACAAAAACATCCTCTCAGGCTGTGATGTCCAATGTGATTTAATGTCTTTAAACTGTAAAAAAAAAAAAAAAAAAATTAAATAATATTTACCTTAATTCATCATCAATTCCAAAACCTGAAGCATAACTTTAGTTACTGTTAAACTTATTATTTCAAGGGTTTTGTATTTTAATTAAATTTAAATTTACTATCATTTACATTTATTTTGTAAACTAACTTGTGGAAACTCAAAGATGAGTCGAGATGTCGAGTGCACCCTTCTGACCTAACCCTCACCTTGACCCTAGCTGGACTCCAACCCTAAAACTAACCCTAGCAGAGCCCAAACCTAAACCTGACTCCAACACTTGCCCTAGTCTGATCCCATCCCTACCCCGACTCCTCCCCCCACATGTTCTTGCGAGAACATCAAATCACTAATGTCGTCATTGTATCGTCCCCTTGTTTGAGTTTGATGTTGAACTCCTCCGTTCCATTGTTGTTGATGGATTCGTGTTTTACACTGAGCATGGAAACAATCCTCTGCCCTGGTTTGACTCCTGTTATTTCTTCTGCTGAGTGGATGTGGCAGAGCGCAGAAGTGTGTGAAAGGTAGAGCTCCTCTCTCCTCTGGTGTTGTGAACCATTTAAAGCAGCCGTTATTTACAATTCAAAGGTTGTTACTCCACCCGGCCATTTCCACTACAGCCACCTTTCACCCAGATTCCACACTCTCGTGCAGCATCTGTATCCATGTGGTCCCACACGTTTTTCTTTTTTGTTTTTTTTACAATCCGATGCTTCAGTGTGCACTTTGACCTAGAGAGCAGAATTCATGTTTTCAATGTGTTTGAATCAGAGTACATTGAGGTTTCATTCAAACAAAGATGCAGAAAAACAATTGTGGATCCTTGTTAAGTTTTTAATGTCTGAAGTTTTTAAGTCTTTCTCAGTCGACCTGAAGGAGAACAACATTGAGCTGTTTGTTCAAATACTTGCTGTTGTTTTCCTCCTTTTATTCACCACAACATCTTGCGGTTTGATGTGGCGACGAACTCTTTATTTGGACGTATGGATGAAACTTTGGTTTCCTCTCGGACCAACATCACTTTAATGATTCCACTCATCCTGTGAAGTTGGACTGAAGATGTTCACATTCTTAATCACGTCCTTAAACACTTCAGACAGGTCTTAAAACATCTTAACATCTTTGTACCACCCTAAGAATAAATTCTAGTACTACATGTTCAGAGTTAAACTCCGTTAAAGAACTAGACAACTAGATCCAAACCAACATTCCTCTCTGTTTTACTACATACACTCTCTGGTGGGCCAGTTCTGGCCCGCGGGCCGCATGTTTGACACCCCTGGATTAGAGGCTTTTAAAATCTAACACAAAAAACAACAACACTCACTTCTCCACCTTTTTTAATCTCTCTACTTTCCAAGAATAACGTTAAAAACTAGGCCCACCTCTGAAAATAGCGCTGCGGTTGACCCTTGTCTTTGTGGCGGCATTAACCTCCGGCTTCAGTTCAGACGTTTATTTGCTCACATGGGGTTTTCCTGCGCTTCAGCGCTCCGTTCATTCCGTTACTTAACGCTCTGCACGACCGTGACCTCAGCGCAGAGACAGGTCACAACGTGCTCCGGCAAACTTCACCTTTTACCCAGAAAGCAGGGGAGGGAACAACTATGTGGTGTACAAAAGAGAAAAACACACACAGTTGTACTTCTGTCTCAGTGAGGACATTCTCTGATGCAGTGCACCCAACCATCCAAACGACTGCTGATCAGGAGGATATTTGTTTTAGCAAACAACAAATTCATTCATCAAACATGACTTTTATTTGACACATGATGTAACTTCTGAAACTGACGCATGCCACGCATGGTTATGTACCTAAGTGGTGAAGCTATTTTCCTCTGCAGCTGGAAGAACAGATGTTTTAGTTCCAGATACCCGACTGGGATTGTTTTAAAAAAAAAAATGCTTGTGATTGTCCAAGATGTCCAATCAAAACAGTGGGAGACAACATCCCTGCATCAACAACCTAGATATAAACTATATTTGGAAATATGTACACAAGCTCCACAAAATTCCACCAGTAACACAATTGATTATCAGGGTCATTCTACATTCATAATTTGCGTGGCAATGCCATTAGGATTTTTTATTTACTCAAAGCCAGATTATGAGGTAATCCAGATTTCATTCAAACAGATTTGGGGGATATTCTAAAAAGGAAAGACATTACCTTTGTCTGAGTGGAGGACGACCTTAATTTGTTTCACTGAACAACTGGAACAACATCTTTATTTTTATTTTTTTTTTAACAATATATAAGTGGACTGATGTGATTTTATCTCACCTGCAACCTCTTATATGTCTGATCTGCCATTGGGGGGCAGTAGGGTGCAAGTACAGCTTTTCCCTGGCTGCTTCTTGATGACATCCTGCCCATGACGAGGACGACCACCAGCGACAAAGTGGTGCTCGTCTCCAACTACACACAAACACTGGACCTCTTTGAGAAACTGTGCAGATCCAGAAGGTGAGAGGTCGTCATTCACTTGTCTGAGAGTGGTCACTTAAATCATTAACGCCATAACAACCCTCCTCCTTTTTGGTGACAGATACCTCTATGTCCGACTCGATGGGACAATGTCCGTCAAGAAAAGGGCAAAGATCGTGGAGAAGTTCAACTGTCCATCGGTGAGCTGAACACTCTGTTTGAAATGAGTCTGAACAGCAGCTTCCTCTGACACATCTCTCTCTCTCTCTCTCTCTCTCTCTCTCTCTCTCTCTCTCTCTCTCTCTCTCTCAGTAAACCTCTCTCTCTCTCTCTCTCAGTAAACCTCTCTCTCTCTCTCTCTCTCTCTCTTATACCCTCACACCCCACCTCTCTACTTGCGGAGGAGAATAAGAATGATGATGATGATGATGATGATGATGATGATGATGATGATGGAGATAATTACAATGTTGTCCATGATGATGAAGGCAGTGATGATAACAATGATGATTTGAAGATACCGATGATGACATTGAAGATGATGATGATGAAGATGGTGATGATAACAATGATGATGATGATCATGATGAGGGGGACAATAATCATGATGATGATGATGATGATGAAGATAAGGACAATGACACTGTTGTCCATGACGATGAAGTCAGTGCCAGCAGCTCTCCATGACGATTTGTTTTCTAGTTGTCTGATTTTATGAGGATGTTGCTCCAGCAGTGATGTTTATCACTGTTGCATTATGGGAAACATAGAAACTTACAATCTGTTAGACTCATCCGAGAGGACTAATTGTAGGTCACTTTGTGACATTAATCACAAAGAGAAGATAGAGCAACATATCTGTAATGAATCTATAATGACTGACCGAACCAACACATGATTGAAGACGAATAACATGTTGTAAAATCCACAACCTGAGAGTTTGGGATGAAACTTTGTGATATTCAACACGTTATTTACGTCCGTATGGTGAATTCACCAGAGCTCAGGACGTTGGCAAACGTTGCCAGTGGAGCCGCGTGAACGGTGGATGAGAAGATGACAGCTAATTAATGACGTTTCCCTCAGATGATCTTGATCTGTCATTTCATCGCTCCTATCGTTTCATCATCGCTGCTTTCCAGGTGGTTAGTGCCACGCTAGCGAAGGAATCCATAGATAACAAGCCAGGGACCAACGCGGCCACACCCTGCCCCCGGTCACGGCGGTGAGGGGAGGGAGTGAAGGAAAGAGACAAATCTGGCAGCAGGTTAATCGCGCGCCCGTCATTCTGACATGGAGCTTTCTGTGGAAATAACAGAGGAGCGACGGAGCCGAGCAGACGGACCGACAGCGATCCCACACATCACAGGAGAGACGCCAGGCTGGAGGAGCGAGACCGGGGCCCAAGTTGTGATCGAGACACTTTGAGAGAGTGACGGCAAAAGTGTTTGGAACTGCGGCACAAACACATTGAGGTGGACAACGGAGGAGGTTTGTTACAAGCTCATTAGCCAAATAGGCTAATTTGGTTTGGCTAATTACTTCCACAAAGCGCCTCCATTTGATCACATGTTGTACCTGCTGCTCGTTAAATTCCCCGTTTAAACTCAGTGAGGCTCCATTGCTGTTTAGACTGTATCAGATTGTGTTGAGAGAAAATGATAATTAAGCCGTGGGAGATAAATCCGCGGATCATTTAAAGGCGCAGTGTGTAAGACTTGGCGAAGTCGCACGTTGTGTCCGTCCCCTCACCCGCCACTTCTGAGCAAACAGGAGCGAACCTATGGCAGCCCTGGGTTGTCATTAGAACTCAAAGGATGTGGGCTATTGTACAGACATGGCAGCCCGCATGGGGGGGGGACCCACTCCTGGTGTAAATATAGATTAAAGGGTTAATTTTAGAGTGATGTAAAAGCACATCACACATCACAAGGTGATTCTACATTTGTAAAAAGGTCCCTAACCTACGAGGTGACAAACATTGCCTGAAATCGTACACACTGCACCTTTAATGGAGAACACAGAGCTGCAACCTTTGCCGCTCTTTCAAAGAATCCAGATGAACAGAGAATGAAATGAAAAGAAATGAGGTGTGTTTCACCTTTAGATGTGGATGACATATGTAAGTAGGAGTTTTATGTCATGGGATGATTTATGAGAAAGATTTGTGATGAAATACATAAATCAAATAAATAGATTCATCGGATGAGGTTGATATATATTGTGGGAAATGTCAGTTGTTTGTTCAGAGTTTCATCAACGAGGGAACGATGAAAAACAAGACGCAGCCCAAAAAAACGGTCTGACTGTTGACCCTTGACCCTGGCTATAAACATGTTTGCGGTCATAGACATTAAAGGGGGCGATGCAAATCGTACGCACTGCACCTTTTAAAGGAATGATGATAGAGAGCTATTCAATATGTTTGTATTTAATGTATCTTCATTTTAGATGCCTTCCGTCTTCACGAGCTAACTTAACTCTTGTCGTGTTGCTACTTTGACTAACACCAAAGCATCAACACCATCATCTTGGTGCTGACACATCATCGTTGCCTTGCCCTCACCTGTGAAGGCGTCTATGGTGGCGGCGGTGCTCTGCTGTCGCCCCCTCCTGGCTGCCACAGTGATGGTGTACTCCGTCCCAGGCTCCAGGTCGGTCAGGGTGGTGGTGGTCACGTCTTTAGGCACCGACAGCTGGAGCCAGACAAACGCATAACAGACTTGAAAACGACTTCACGGCACAGGGTGGCTGCCTTCCAACTTTGATGGGGGATAAGCTGGCGAGACTGTGAGTGGCGGTCGACCCCCCGCAAGGTTACTCATGCCCTGTGCTTTATTTGCTATTATCCCTTTAACGTCCATCCCTCTTTACCTCAGTGGTGACGCCGGACGAGGACGTGTAGGTGACCCTGTAGTGGTCGATAGGACCCTGGACCACGCCCCACACCAGAGTGATGGTGTTGTCTGTGGAGGCCGTCACTGTTAAGTCCAATGGCACGTCCAGACCTAACAGAGGAGACGGAGGAGGAGGAGGAGGAGGAGGAGGAGGTCACAGAAAGCCAAGGTGGGAAGATTTACTTTTAAAGCACAATGACAGCAGTAAGTTGTACACCTGCACCAAACGGCGGGACACGTTTATGATGTCAGACAGACGTTTCAGGGGCACTCGCCCTTTCCAACAATTGCCAATGTCTCATGAATGTGAGTATCTGATGTTGACATAAGTAAAAACAAGAGTATTGTTTTGTTTTTTTCCAATTTGATTGAATATATGCAATTCTTGATGACATCCCTGTGCCTAACTATCCTTTAACTCCTTGGTGCATGACGCAAAGCTTTTTCCTTCAAAGTGCAATTCTTCATTTGATGACAGGAGCCTATTCTTAAAATCTGTTAAAGGTCCAGTTAATGATACCTCAATGATGTGAGTCCATTTCTATTGGCAGAAATAGGAAATGTGACAATTATATGTGAATGTATTACCTTAAAAGTGCAGTGTGTAAGATTTGGTGACATCTAGAGGTGAGCATGCAGGGCTACTGAAAAAAACATGGCCGCCTCCATAGAGAGGACTTCCCTCCTTATGTAAATATACATTAATGAGCTCAATTTAGGGTAATGGAAAAAACTGAACCTTCACGTGATTTCAAATGAATGAAAATGTCACTATGTTTTGCAATATTTTTTAGAAATGACTAAAATGACCAAAATCGTACACACTGCACCTTTAATGTATGAATGTCATTCTTCCTCATGTACGAAGCTTTTGTTCTTGGCTTTCCTCAGTTACCTCAGGGAAAGCAACTCACTGCTGTTTCATGTCAGACCCTCTGAAATGACATCACACATCTTCTGTTGACTGTAACATGTTTATCCGAATTAGACCCGTCCCTGAAAATCATTATTTATCGACTATTCTGGGTTTTTTATCAGACATTCTGTGTTTCCCTCTCTCTGTGTATTTGTTGTGTTGTGTTTGTTGCTCTTCTCCCCGCAGCTGTTTGCTCACTGAATCACCATTTGTTTAATTCCCATCTAATCTTCGGCTGCACTTGTTTGCCAGAGACTCCTGCTCCTTGTCAAAAGGAGTTTTGCAGAGAAAGGAGAGAGAGAGAGAGAGAGAGAGAGAGCGAGCAAGCGAGCGGGGCAGGCAACTTCAAGCGCTGCCTTTTGTAAATGGAAATGATGCCTTCAGCTCTCAACGGCTGACACTCGGTGCAACGTGAGCACCGCCGTGCGTCGGGCCTGACAGGTGTTCTCACGTCATTTAAAGCTATTTGTGAAAGGTGCGATGGGTGTTTGAAAAGTTCAAATAAAGTGCAGGGAGCGGCGGCGACTCGAAGGGAGGCGCAATTCCGCAAAGTGTAAAATACCTTTGTGTCATTAAAACAACTGCAGCGGCGGGTGGTGATGGATGGGTAAGCAGAGTGAAGCACCCTCGTCTTGCGGAGAGGCTCCCGTTTCTCTCTTTATAGCCAAACAAGTCGAAACACAATCAAAATTCAAATGGAGCGGCGAGGTAAAGGGGGGGGGGGGTGGGCATTAGTGGGAATGCTGTGCTTTAAAATGCTTCAATGGGGAACTTTGACCCGAGTCGGCGACATAAAACAGTCGCACACCTCCCTGAAAGTGCACACGTCGCACCAGGGCTGAGCTTAATTCCACTCCAATGGTTTTTAATGGCTGGAGCCGGAGCGCTGACCCGCGCACGCTGAAGAACCAACCTGCTGCGATGCTCTGATCTCTACTTACTGCGTCTGAGTGGACGAATGGATCTACTTTTACACTTAAAGGTGCAGTATGTAGGATTCGGTGTCGTCGCACTCTGTATCCGTCACCTCGCCTCACCTTTACACACAGTTTATTTCGTTCTTTGACTCTTAAACAGAGATCCACTCACTGGTCCTGGCGTTCATAGTTGCTGGCGTGCTCTGGTTGCTGCCCTTCATGGCGGAGATGCCGATGCCGTACTCGGTGCCCGGCAGCAGGTCTGAGGCACAAGGAGAGATTCAAACTCGCACACGACATCCCTGGATTCACATGCTCCCACACACACCCCTGCATGTCAATTACACCGTCATCCTCATAACAGCCCGAATTAGCTCTACATCCCAGATGAGAAGTATAGATCAGAATGATACTATTTTTTTTTTTTTTTGCATGATTGATCGGGCTCTTATCAATTCTTTACATCCACAGTGAGATTGTCCAGCAGAGATGGAGATATTAGAGGGGAAAAAAGAAAAAAAGCGAGAGTGACACATCTTATCATTTGAGGGGGAATTCAGGGCATGACCTGCAGAGAAGGACTGAGGGGTGAGAGAGAGAGAGAGAGACAGAGAGAGAGAGAGAGAGAGCAATGATTACAATGGCTGAAGAGAGAGTGACACGAGGACCTTTGGCTGCTATTCTCTTGGCAGCACTGGCCTTTCCGGCTCTGTGGCCTTTACGGCAGCAACATCCCGGCCGACCCCGCCTCTCTGACAGCCT
>JAFBJT010109551.1:110908-132691 GCA_016785325.1 Chascanopsetta lugubris
ACTATACTGAAAGTAAACATATAAAACATGGAGTGTGTGTGTGTGTGTGTGTGTGTGTGTGTGTGTGAGAAAGTGGGGGGTGGAGAGGGAGAGATTGGGGTGGAGTCCAGTGAGTGGCGCAACCACGGAAACCAAAATGGCGGAGGCGTGGCGTATGTCCCCTCCCTCACCAGAGCCAAGATGGCGGTTGACCGCCGACTATGAATGGCTGAACAAGAAGTCCCATTGAGTCTCACGTGTTGCAAATGTAACTCATGTGTGGCCAATCAACTCTTCCCCGACGGCGCTCGAAGGCAGCTCAAACATTCACCGAGGTTAGTAGAGGAGAAGGAAAGGACATAAGTAAAAGGACAAAAGGTCCACACCAGATCGTCACTCAACAAAACATCCACGTTTCACAAACACAGTGTGTCTTACGCTAAATGAACCTCTGCCCAGACCTACGCCTCTTCCTTGTCCAGCAGAGTCCGCTCGAGTGGTCTGCAGCACCGTCTGTGACTGGGCTCGGCGGTTCATCGTTGATAGGTACATGAGCGGTGAACATCAATTCTCGACACCAGGCTGACGAAAAGCCATCGAGCAACCGATCTGTCCAACAACGCTGTCTCCGAGCAGGAATGACTTCGTTCACTTTTTTAATGATAACGTAGAAAAAAATCTGTGAACAAACGAACCACTTCCTGCCCACCCACATATATCAGTAAAACACAGTCCAGTATCGCTCATTTCGGTCCAGTGGCGGCCGGACAGGAATAGAACAGGTGGCAGAACCTTCAGCTACCAAGCTCCTCTCCTGTGGAACCAGCTCCCAGTCTCAGTCCGGGAGTCTGATTCTGTCTCTACCTTTAAGGTGAGACTCAAAACTTTCCTTTTCAACGTAGCTTATAGTCCAAACGAGATCAGGCGAGTCCTGAGTTGAATAGTCCACACGTTTTGCTGCCAGAGGCTTAGAGCACAGGGGGGATTTCCCCATCATGCACTTAAGAATGAGCACATAGACTGAGCACTCTTCCTCCACCCCCTTTCTCATCACTCTGTCCTCAATGGATCATCTCTGCCACAAGCCTGCGGTCTCCCTCCCCTACCACATTTAACCAATAAAAGCTCATGCGCCACATCTTAGTGATCCGCTTCTCCGGAGTCCCTTTAAGGTAGTCGGAGTTACAAGATGGCGACAAGTGAACCCGCCCACTACGAGCCCGTCATCAGCACTCCGCAGAAGCCCAATGGGTGACGTCACGGATGGTGCGTCCGTCTTTACAATATGGGGGTGACAGCGTGACCATGAAAAACACATCGTAAAAAGTCACAGGACCTGTTTTAATAACTTACTAATGAGGCTTCACATCACGATATAATACAGACAAGAGGTTCAGTCAGAGCGGTAGAGCTCTTCAGGGCGGTGGGAATGGTATGATATGGTCGCAGCTGGTGGAACATACACCTCATATAATGATACCAGAGGGAGGGGNNNNGGGGGGGGGGGGGGGGGGGGGGGGGGGGGGGGGGGGGGGGGGCTCTGCAATATCCAAAATACCACACTGATTGTAAGTTGTTGTGGAGCTCTTATTGCACAACATGGTGCAACGCATGTCCGGAGGATGTGTTTTTGGATCTCCTCGCAACGCGTGCACCTGCTGCTGATTGCGCGAGCGGGTGCAACAGCTCTGTTTCCCACGCTTCTCCGTATTGTTGTTGTTGTTGTAGTTTAACACCAAATATGGTCAAACAGGAAAGTGGATGAAAATACATGATTCATCACACCGTCTCACATTCAGCAGGCTGCTATCGACAGAAGGCTTCTTCATCCCAGAGGGTGAGCATCGGCATTGGATTTGGCCCGAACTTTCACACCACACACTCAAGAGGCCACAACGCCCCCCCCCCCCCCCCCCCCCCCCCCCCCCCCCCCCCCCCCACCCCCCCCCCCCCCACCCCCACCCCCCTTAACTATGCACGATTTCAAACCTGGATTGAATGAAAATAAGTTTAGGCCAGATTGGCGAAGGGTTGACTCGAGAGGCCACACCTTCATTATACAAAATTTCAAATCTAAATGTTCCATAATATTTGGGGACACATTTGATGTATTACAGTTTATCTGTCAAATTTTAAATAGCAAAGAACTGTATACTGTGAGAACCACAGACTGAATATAAAGATGGACATAGCGGCCAACATCTGGCCGATGCCTAACCCCTCCTACTTCCTGTTTCATCCAAAGATGGGCAAAGAGTGGGGGGGCGAGGGGGAGGGGGGTCACGCCCCTCAAACCTAGAAGGAATAAAAATAAGCCCCACCCCTTTACAGTTGTCACAGGAAAACATCTACCTCTAAAGGTGGACACTTTTAACATGGGAGTCTATGGGGGTGGAGCCTCAAGTGGCCACCCCGTGAACTGCGGATTGTTCTACTTGGTTATGGGACTCCTAACAAATAATCAAATAAAAACAACAACAACAACAAACAAAACAAACAAAACAAGTAGGATCAGTCTATTGAAAACTTAAAGGTACAAAATAATAAAAAGGGAGCTCTGTTTCCTTCCTGGCACCAGCTCCTTGTGTTGCTCCAGTGCACATGGCGGAGCTCTCCGAGCCCATGATCTAGTGCAACACTTAAAAGTCGGCTGACTGGTTTTTATAACCACATTAATCATTGTTGCTCTCATACGCTCTCTGCCCGCAGACTCGGCCACTTGTAGAGGGCTGGAGCATCAATGGGGCTTTTCATGGACACGACCGGAGCAGATGAGAGAGGCCGGTCCGCAGTACCAGTAGCTACCTGTATATCTACTAGAAAGAGTCTGTGCTTAAGGCCGTGTCTTTGAGTCCATAACGCGTCCGACACGTCTCTGGAGAAAACCAGATCATAAAAGGTCGCTACTCGAGCGCTCATGCTAGACCCCACCCACCCCCCTTCAATCATTCCAAGGCCCTCGTCCATCATCTCCTCTGAAGACCTCCCTCCACAGACGGTCCCTACATTTGACCATCCACGTTATTCATCACACGCACTGAAGTAGCTATGACTCGTTACTTTTATGATGTCGCTCAATTACTAAATTAGTCAGTATTTAGCTGATGTAACTCAAGCGAGTTACTTTTAGAACGCCGTCACCCAGTTACTGAATTAGTTACTTTTGGGAGAAGTGACTATAACTCGTTATGTTTATAATATTGAGACTTAGTGACTAAATTAATTACTTACTCCTTAGCAGAGGCCGTCACTGATTGGATGCTTTGACGATGACAGACTCGTCGCTGATTGGACAGAAGTGCACCGCAGGAGGGCGAAGGTGAACTACCGGTGAGCAAGTCCACGATCGATGCTTTACATTTGAATTAAAAAGATGGATTGCTCTCATCGTGGCAAGAAGGTCCAATCAGCGATGAGTTTGTCATTGGCAAAGCGTCCAATCAGTGACAGTCTCTGCTAAGGAGGTGGGAAATACTGGCGCGTTTGTTCCGTCTCTTCCAATAGACGTTTATGTTGTTGTGAATCTTCTTGATGTTGTTGTGATTTTCACTTCTCGGCCACCTCTTAATGTTGTTGTGATTCATCTTAGTTACGTTGTGATTTGCACTCGTCAGCCACCGTAGAATCCCCACCCGGCCGTCTCCAACGAGGCTTCACCAGAAGCAGACAGCAGGCCCAGGCCCCAGCTGAGCTTCAACCCGACTGATTGGCACTTCATTTATTCAGCCTAATGGAAGGAGGCGGGGCCCCAAGGTGAGTGACAGCTGCGCTGCATTGGCTCAGATTGAATCAAAGAGACTAACAGCTCCTCTTGTTTTATGATGTGGATTGTTTTGTTGTGTGAGCTGAGCTCTTTTTAAAACTGGGCTAAAGACAGTAAGTTAAATTAAGTGAATCCACAGGGAGCTGTGGAGACAAGAGCCAGAGCAGTCGGAGCCACGCCCACCAGGAGACTGGGACAGAGGACAACTCAACTCAGCAAAGAAGGGAATAACTTTTTACAGTAATCAAAATAGTTACAGTTTCCATGGAAATAACGCTGTTACCGTCACTGATGATAAAAGTGATGATACTTTAATTTTTGTCACTTAAAATCCATTTAAGGGGGCGGGGCCTAATTCTTTCGCATATTTCAACAATTTAAAAAGTTACTTTACTTGCGCAATAGTTAGAAGTAAATATTACTTACGCTATAGTTACTTTCCCTGGTAACTAGATACTTTTATAATGGTGTAACTCAGTTGCTAAATGAGAAACAGTCTTGGGGACGTAACTCGTAACGATAAACGGTTACTTTTATAATACTGTACCTAAGTTACGAACTAACTGGTAACAATAAGTCACTTTTGTGATGGTGTCACTCAGTTACGAAATGAGTAACATTTAAAGAGAAGTAACTATTTACTTTAACTAGTTACTTTTAAAACGCTATAACTTGTCCGAACCAGAAGACGAGATCATAAAAGTCCCGTCTTGGCTTCCTTACACCGGCTCCCAGTAAAAAGTAGAATAGATTTTTAAATCCTACTTCTTACTTACAAAGCCCTAAATAATCAAGCCCCGTCCTACATTAGAGAACGTCTCACTCCCTACCATCTAAATAGATCAGTCCGCTCTCTAAATTCAGGCCAACTGGTTGTTTCCGGAATGAATAAAAGTAGAACAGGTGGTAGAACCTTTATCTGCCAAGCTCCTCTCCTGTGGAATCAGCTCCCACTCTCAGTCCGGGAGTCTGATTCTGTCTCTACCTTTAAGGTGAGACTCAAACCTTTTTGACATCATTTATAGTCAAAACTAGATCAGGCGAGGCCACTTCGGGCCAGATTCGACCCTCTGGTGGGCCAGTTCCAGCCCCAGGGCCTTATGTTTGACTTCCTTGAGCTATAGACTGAAAAAAAAAAGATGTTTGTACACTCCAGTTTGTTCTTCCTTTGTTCTCTTTGTGGAAGAAAGGAAAAAAAAATCTCTTTAAAGTTTCTTTTACTGCAGGAAACTTTGACCTGTGGAAGAGAGAGAGAGAGAGAGAGAGAGAGAGAGAGAGAGAGAGAGAGAGAGAGAGAGAGAGAGAGAGAGAGAGAGAGAGAGAGAGAGAGAGAGAGCGATAGGGAGAGAGAGAGACGGAGATAACAGCTACAACAAAGCTGGACTGCCACCAATTAGAGGGGGGAGAGTTGCCATACAGCAGTAAACACAGAGCTGCTGTGAAGCTAAACGGCTGCAACACAAGCGCATCAATACGAGCGTGTGCACGCACACACACACGCACACACACACACACACACACACACACACACACAAAGCACCTCTCGTTACCTTGATCTTTGTCTGCGTTGGCATTTGTGAGCAGCTGTGTTTTGGAGTTCAGCTCCTCTCTCTTTTTAAACTGTGTGAACACGGCTCAGCATGATTAGAGGTGAGGTGCAGGTGTGTGTCCTTAAAGCCGCAGTCACACACACACACACACACAGGTTGTTCTTGTCGGAGGTGACGACGACTTAATTGGTCTGAGCCTGCGAAAAAAAAAAAACCCCAAAAGGTTTCAACACTCATTTTGTATTTCAGGATGAGTAAACAAATGTGTTGCTTTTATAATGCTGTAAGTCAGTTACTAAATCAGTTACTTTTTGGGTTAAGTAACTATAACTAGTTACTTTTAGCAAGCTGTGACTCAGTTACTATTTTGTAACTTTTAGGGAAAAGTAACTATAAATAGTTACTTTGAAAAGGCTGTAATTAAATGACAAAATTCTTTACTTTTTGCAGGGACTCGGTTACTAAATGAGAAACTAGGGAGAAGTAACTAGTGGTTACCTTTAAAATGATGGAACTAAACTAGTTACATTTTGGGAGAATAATGCAATTAGTTACTTTTTGGTAGAAGTAACTAGTGATTATAAATACTTGCTTCATAATGATGTAACTCATCTACTTAATGAATTACTTTTTAGGAGAAGTAACTATAACTACGTGTAGTTACCGTCATAAAGCTTTGACGCAGTTACTAAATTGGGAGAAGAACTAGTCACTTTAAAAATGCAATTAGTTACTCTTTGGCAGATGTAACTAGTAACTATAACTAACTTCTTTTCCAATGCTATAACTAAGTTACCAAATGAGTTACTTTTTGGGTTAAGTATCCAGTAACTATAACTCGATCATTGATTTCCATGTTACCAAGCTTTCAGCTGAAGTCTCTTTTGTCATCGCAGCCCAGCCCTCTCCCTCCGTGTGTTATGATTGGCTCCTCCCTTTGTGCGTTGTCATTGGCTCCTCCCTCTCTCCAAATGTCTCATTTCGCTGAAAGAGTTAAAAAAGCGTCTGTGACACTTTCTGTCTTCATGTTGAAATCGCCTCTCGCTTTGCTTTCATCCCTCTGTGTCATTTCACAGCAGCTGTGCCTCACTTTGCCTTGCATAATATCACACACACACACAAACACACACACTCACACACACACACACTCGCACACAATTTATGTATTCATTCATTTCCTGCGGAACTTGTTCAAAGCCATGTATACATATCGCCCCACTCTCTTGACATGTGAAGCTTTGGGGATTTTAATGATTCATATCCAAAGCAGATATGTGTTCCACTCACTTAAAAGACAAGTAAACAACTCGGACAATGTGGTGTAATAATAACAAAACCTATAAAAATAAAAAACGCATGTTTGGGTCATTGAACCAAAAACAGTGGCAGCTTCAGCAGGAGAAGAACACATGATGCCGTTGGACAGCACCTGTACCATTTTCAAATCATGGGAGTCCACCGTTCGTTTACAATTTGATTTCAACTCTACAATTGTTCTCAGAGAACGTTTTTATCCCAAAGTGAAATATAAAAAGTGGTTGGATGGAGAAGCTGGGAATTCAACCCATGACCTCTTGCATTCAATCCGCAGACCCTACCACCTAATTTGAACTCATTTGGACATTGACCAATGACAGCAGGTTGGGACAATAAGTGAGAAGTGATGGTAGCTGCGCTGCAGTTCACAGGGTGGCCACTTGGTCTTGGTCCCCATAGACTCCCATGTTAAAATGTTCAGCTTTGGAGGTGAATGAAATATGTTTACAGTCTGGAACAAACTACAGTTCTTGGTCTCAATCAGTCACATGTGTTGCCATGACAACTGTGCGGAGTGTGTGCGCGCGTGCGCGTGTGTGTGTGTGTGTGTGTGTGTGGGGGGGCATTATCTAACACTATCCTATGTAAACAACACAGGGACTTTCTTATGTCTGCTCTGCTGCTGAGATTGGCTGTTGGCGACATTAGCTTTATTGGTGATGATGATGATGATGATGATGATGATGATGATGATGATGATCAGGGCGGCAGTGGCTCAGTGGATAGAACAGCCACCTTTGGTCGCGAAGGTGGCCACGCCCCTGATACCCCCACGGTCCTAGGTGGTCATTGTAAATGAGAACTGGTTCTAAATGGACCTACCTGGTGAAATAAAGAATAAAAAAAAGAAAAAAAAGGAAAGAAAAAAAAGGTGATGATGATGATGATGATAGTAGCTGCTCCTCTTTCCCTCATGGTGATTGTGGAGGTGAAAAATGGTATCAGTTCTAGGGCTGTCAGAATTTTGAGGAAAGCTCAAAGTAAACAAGATTCCTTCCTTCACGACTTGTCAGCGTTGTCGGTGGACTTTTCATTATGTTGTTTGTTGTTGTGGAATATCTTTGTATTTATTTTTTCGAAATAAAAAAAAACAGCAACAACATGGCGGAGCGAGTCACTGAAGCACATTGGAAGCAGAGACAGCTACAATCAATGCAGGTGTGACGGGTAAAGTGAGAGGTGGCAACAGATGGCGAGGACTGCTCTCTCTCTCTCTCTCTCTCTCTTTTCATAAAATAGTGCCTTGAGCGCCCGTCACCGAAGAAAAAAATGTTTTTCTTTTCTTTTTCGTATTGGTCTTTGTTTTTCTCTCTTGGTCGTTGACGTTAATGAAGAGTTTGGACCCTCAGCCTCTTGGCTGTTTTTTCGCTGCATCAACACAATAAACGACAGCCGAGCCCTGTGACCGACAGCGGGTTGTCGCCTGGCAACGGCCGCACAAAAACACATGTGTCTCGTATAAGTGTGAATCAGTTATCCATATTACGTCACAAAGTTAGCGTGGATTTTTACTTATAATTATTATTTTCTATAAAACCGAGTTTTTGCAGATGGAATAAGACTGTTACGGACTATGTGGGATTTATGTGGAATCCCAGTGTAGTGATAAATGACCTTAGAGCCCTTTATGATGTACATTTGATTAGTTTTAATCATTTTGATTAAATTCAATCTAAATGTATTTGTGACACACACACATGTGTATATATATATATATATATGCATAGTGACTAAAGTGTTCAGAAAAAAGTTAGCATGGCTTGATGTTCGGTGTGTTTACACACCAACTTCACTGCAATAACGTGTCTCCATTAATTAAAATGGATTCCACCCGACCCTCTGTGATTGCTTTTAACGGTAATGAGCTTTAACCACTCTAATACAGTCATTATTAAAGGGCGATGATGATGACCGGGAGCACTTATTAGTCAAAAATGAATACATTACATGTTATTATTCATTCCATGGCCACCGTACTCGATTGTTCATGGTTTCATTCATTAACGTGTTCTTAAGCCCAGCTTAGGGCCTTAGTATCCACCACCTGCTGATTGTATTAACTGTTGCACTGGAGTAGTCGTTCTAATTAGTGTCATTATATACAGACTATGCAGTTTATTTCTACTGGGCTTCTTCTGGTGCGATGATGAATGCAAGGATGACTCCTCGGCTTGTTGGAGAATAAGACTTGTACTGAAAGAGGCAATCGTGCTGAATATCAGATCAGACGCTGAAAGAGGTCTTGCCAATGAAATCTCTGCTCTTTGTGGAGCTAACGTCCACAATTCAAAGACAGGAAAACATCCTAATGCATATTCATTAAATCACTGATGATTGGCTAAAATGAGAAACACCAATTCTTTTAACCATACTTGGGTATGGGGCACCCTGACCCGAAGTGGGTAAGGATCGTCCCCCAGTGAGCGCATTTCCAAAGAATACCTTTATATAACTGATTTACACAGTTAAAAAACGTTTCAAAACAAGTTTGACATCTTCATCCATCACTTTGGCATTTATGCCACTTATCTGTGCAGAAACACACCCTGTTCTCGTGCATACAGAACAATGGGTAACTATACCATTAATGGCTCTCTGGGGAGGGTAGTCACCCGCTTCTTCCTGAGAATGGGGAGTTGAACTCAAAAGATGTTTCCTATCTAACATAATTCGTCATATTAGGAAAATAGGAAAACACGAGTGTGTGTTGGAGCGTCCTCCGGCTTAGCTCGGTCAGAGCCGGACGCACACAGCCGGGTTAAGGCCAAGATCCGTGCAGATGTTAGACCTCACTGTTTGCGTTCCCAAAGATGTGATTACGCTCACAGAAATGGGTGCACACTGGCAGTTCATCAAGTCAAGACACCTCAACTGTAAATGGTACATGCTTAACCCTTGAGCCTTATTATTGGATATTATACAGCCTGTCTCTGAGGTGTGACCATGCAACAAGGCCATCGATACACATGGAGAGTTACTTTTCCATTTCTAAATATAATTATGTGCCGTCAGCGGTATCAACATATGTTTACTGGTGTACCTGTCGTTACATTTTGTATCCTCTTTCAGGTCATTAAAGGTGCTATGTGTAAAATCTGGTGACATCTGCAGGTGAAGTTGCTCACCCTCCTGAACATGCAGGATAAGCTATGGCAGCCCTCAATTGTCAGTCGAGGCAAGGCACGTTAATTTATGTGGCACATTTCGTACACCGTGGCAATACACCGTGTTTCACACAAATAAAGGCGAGGGTCAGTACATGATCAAAAAAACAGTTTGACACGGTTTGATGCATGTTTGAGTTATATTTGCATAACATCTCTTTATGTATTTGAAAATGAATAAGAAGTTTGGATTAACGCCATTTTCTTTCAGTCCTCCTACACTCTCTCTTCAGGAGTTTGACTGTTTGTTTTTTTTGCTTCCATGGTGCTTTCCGCTTTTCAGTGACTCTTTTGATTTGAAATGGAGCGGTACCATCCCATGTGAACCATTTCAGAGTGAAAATGATCCATTAAACCGTCGACTGAGTCTGACGGTTGACTCGGGGTTTTTAAGAGAGCCTGTTCAAAGAGAGCACCAGTGTGATCATTTGTGAGTCTCTCTCCTACATCACACAACTGTTCTGAATGTAATGAAATACATCAAAGGAGACGCAGGAATGATCAGTCAATGACAACTCTGGTGATGTTCACACCCTTTGTAACGACAAGGTCAAGCGCATGGCCATGAGAGTGTGTCGGGCCCTGCACATGTTGTGATAAGTTGAAAGTGTCAATTCGTGAGAGTAGTTCGTTGACGCAGCTGTTTTCTGGATTATCGAACCGCAAATTGAAATCCCCCTGATATGATGGGACGGTCAAACTCTAAACAAATGGTTGACAACAATTCACCTGGTTCAAATTCTGCCATAGCGATGGAGGCATCCAGGGCCTTAACCTGTTCTATGCTTAGTGTTGGTAGGTTTATGTTGCTGAGGAAAGAATTGACCTGTCTCAAGCATCTGCTGTCCGGCTTCTTTGCTTAGAGTTGGTGTGCAACTTAAAGACGCATTCTTGGCCATGAGGGTGGCCACTTGTTGCTGGCTGCATTCCAGTCACTCGTGCGGCGCTTGGAATTCCCTATGGAGGACTTTGACAAGTGCCACATGGGCGTCAAGGCTGATGAGTATCCAGTCAATTGACTCAAGGACGTCTCTCTTTTCGCTGCCGGGGGAAGAGGTAGCTACACCCGTCTCACAGAATCTCACGCTGACTCACGAGACATCCTCACACACACTTGGTGTGCCACCACACATGGGGACGGGAGAATGGTGTCAGGGGAACCATTAGAGAACTTATCACTCCGTATCATCCAGAGAGATCACTGCGGCCTCTAGATGCAGGTCGACTGGTCGTTCCCAGAATGAACAAAAATAGTTCGGGTGGTAGAACCTGTAGCTACCAAGCTCCTCTCCTGTGGAACCAGCTCCCACTCTCAGTCCGGGGGTCTGATTCTGTCGCTACCTTTAAGGTGAGACTCAAAACTTTCCTTTTCAACGTAGCTTATAGTCAAAACTAGATCAGGCGAGTCCTGAGTTGAATAGTCCACACGTTTTGCTGCCATAGGCTTAGAGCACGGGGGGGATTTCTCATCATGCACTTGAGAATGAGCACTCTTCCTTCACCCCCTTTCTCCTATCCTTTTAACATGGAAGTCAAGTGGCCACGCTGGGAACTGCAAGCTAACAAACACAAACATAATATGATGACCATTACATGTATGTTGTGTGTGTGTGTGTGTGTGTGTGTGTGTGTGTGTGTGTGAGAGAGAGTGAGGCATCGAGGGAGTCGATGAGAACCAGGTCCTCTCTCTGCTCCTCTCATCTCCTCTCAGCCGGGGGTGGTTGGGGCAGGGNNGTTGGGGCAGGGGGTTGAGTATGTGTGTGTGTGTGTGTGTGTGTGTGTGTGTGTGTGTGTGTGTGTGTGGGAGGGGGGTGGGGGGGGGGGTTCAGGGTGAATTGATGCATGGAGCTCGTGGCCCCGTGTAAAATTGACCATGAAAGTCCCTCAATTCAGATCAAGTCAATACAGCCCCCTCTCGCCCTGTTCAATATCTGCAGTGCATTAGAGGTTGCAGGGAAGAGCTCAGAGGTCTCTCCCCTCTCTCTCTCTCTCTCTCTCTCTCTCTCTCTCTCTCTCTCTCTCTCTCTCTCGGCCGTCTCGTCCAGCAGTGACAAACAGCGGCACTGATATGATAACTCCTGCGGGCCTATAAACATGGAGGAGGTGATGGATGGCTGGTAGATTGATTTACAGATACATATGAAATGCATGGGAGTTGAGCGTTTCCTTAATAACTGGTTGGTTCTTCTCTGAGGTGCGAGAAGGTACACTGCGTTTTTAGCTGTCATTCAAATCTAACGACAACAGCGACGTCGATCTACAGTTAGTAAATTGGAAAAAAAAAATGTATTGGTTAAAAGCTGCCCTGAATGGAGCAGATGATGTTGTTGTAACACCAGGGATTTTTTAAAAAAAGATTCTAGATCATTGTTTAAAAAACATTATTGAATTCTAGTCACAGTCTGGCTCTGATATTAAAGAGCCAGACTGCTTTGGCGTCCTGTCCATCTCCGTCCTTCACCCTGTTCTTTCTGCCAACATAAATAGTCAGTTTGGCCTCACCGGAGATAACATTTCAAAGCTGCCATTTTTCTTTGTTGTGTTTGTCGTATCCAGCGCCCATGATTAAAAACCCTCTCGGTAAAAACAATACCAAATTGACTATAAACCAATGTTAAAAGAGTGAAGATCTCTGAGAGTCTCTTACACTCAGTCACAACATGGACGATGGTCTCGCGGCAGTTGCAGAGTGGACACTTGTCGGACAGAACAGGGTCAAGGACAGAGATGAAAGCGTTTTAAGGTGAGGGATAAATAGAAAAGGATTAATGCGATCAGTTCCCACGTGATTTGCGAGTAAAGTGAACTAGTTGAGGTTTACAGTGAGAGAGAGAGGTAGAGAGTGAGATAGATTGAGAGATAGACAGACAGTGTAACGTCCCGTTATTTCCATGTCCTTTCATATCATTTCCTGTTTTGTTTGAAGCCCTCAACCCTGTGTGTGTTTGTCCTCCTCTGCTCTCTCCCCCTGATTACCCTCATTCGTATCACCTGTTGTCCACATTTCACCTGTTCCCCGTGCTGCCTCGTCCTGCCGGATAGATAGAGATACATAGATAGAGAGGGGTTGATAGATAGATAGGTAGACAGAGAGAGAGAAAGAGAGAGAGCGTTAGATAGATGGATAGATGGATAGAGAGAGGTAGATAGATAGATGGAGAGAGGTAGAGAGAGAGATAGAGAGAAAGAGAGGTAGAGAGAGACAGAGAGACAGAGAGAGAGAGAGAGAGCACAGGCATCTGTGGAACTGTTACCCAGTAGAGTCCCCACGTTTATTCGCAAACTCCATTTCCGGGCTATTTCTAACTGTAGCTGCAGTTTACACAGAGCAGCCAACAGAGGGCGCCACCTGCACTGCACTCATGATCACCCAGGTCGGGAGACTGAGCACATTCAGGTGTACCTGGATTTCAACTCAGCCTGGTTTATTCATTAATGCCTTTTTGAATTCTTGAATTTAGATGAGGCTCATCGACACAGAATGGCAGCTGGTTGAAACCCAGCTGCCTTGAGTGAGAGAAAGTGCATGACGGGTAAAAAAAATAAAAATAATACACTCTTGATATTTTGTTCCAAACTGGAAAATACGAGGCAGAATATTAAGTTCGGGGCCGAAAAAATATTTTCATAATTCACTGGAGGTGTTCAAGTCATTAAGGACGACTTTATAAACTTCATGTGTTTGATGAAACACCACCAAGCTGAGTAACGGCGCCTCTCCCCGCAGTGACATCAAGTAAACATGATGTATCAAAATGTGAGGGAATCATTTAATGTGAAGGATAAAGAAACTGGGTCTTTTAATTAAAACATATGAGGAACAGCTTTAGTCAGCTGGAATTTATAAAAAAAAAAAAAAATATGAAGGAAAAAGTTTGAAATCGACAGTGTCCCTGAGGAGGACAGAATAACGGATATGAGAAATGGAACACTTCATGTTCCACAGAATGAAGCAGTGGAGGAGTGGAGCTCAGTTCTCTGCCCTGTGCCGAGCTGTCAGAATGGATTTGAAGACACACGGTGGTCTCACACTGCTCAGGTCTGTCTTTATGGGGGCGGCAGTAGCCGGTAAGGACATAAGCTTGTTCAAGTCCCACACGGACTGTGGAGGTTGGAGTGCTAGCTGGAGAGTTGCCACTTCCTCCTCCTGGGCACTGCCGAGGTGCCCTTGAGTAAGGTACTGAACCCTCAACTGCTTGAGGGGCCTGTATTTGGCAGCCCCCTCGCGTTAACACGGTATATGGCAGACCCCTCGCGCTCACATCTCGCCCTCAGTGCATGTTGTGATTGTGTGTCTGTTTGTGTGTGAAAGAACAAAAAACACAAAACGCATGTGAAAGGAATCATAGAGTGAAAGAAACTGAATGTCCCCTTCATGGGGACGAATAAAAGTAATCTGAATCTCTTATTGAACCGTGTTTATCTTCTTTAATCTCTGTGAAGTGACGACGTGGGGTCCAGCAGTTTAAACACAGAGTCCGTGAGTTCAGCTGCTTAGACGCTTTGATGTTTCTAAACAACAAGAGATAATGTTTCAAACTCGCCCCACTTCACCTTGGATCCGATTCTCGACTCGCGACCCACTGACAATGGCCCAGTGACCCATTAGAAACAAGTCCACGACCCACTGAAAATGGGTTTGTGAAACGGGACGCGTTTTCAGTGGGTTGTGACCAAAAAAGTGGATTGCAAACCCGTTTCAGTGGGTCCCTGAGCTGTTTTCAGTGGGTTGCGAACTTATCTTCAATGGGTCGCAGACCGGTTTTCAATGGGTCACATGTTTTTAGTGGGTTCTAACCCAAAAGTGGATCACAAACTCATTTACAGTGGGTTGTGAACCCTATTTCTGTGGGTTGCAGACGTGTTTTCAATGGGTCACTGACCTGTTTTCAGTGGGTCGTGACCCATAAGTGGATCGCAAACTCGTTTTCAGTGGGTCGTGAACTCATTTACAGTGGCTCATGACGCAAAAGTGAATTGCACTGAGCTGTTTTCATTCGGACGCAAACTCGCTTTCAGTGGGTTGCAAACCCTATTTCTGTGGGTTGCAAACCCATTTTCAATTTCAATTGAGTTTTGAATGGGTTTCAACCCAAAACTGGATCGCAATCTCGTGGACTAACACCACCATCGCCACTGAACCAGTTTGAGATGATTGAGAATGCTCTCCTTCACCACGAGCAATGCTTGCAGGAGGCCCACAGCTCAAGCCCAGCGAGCGGTAGAGGCTAATGCCAACGCCTTTGCTTCCCTGACCACGCAATTCCAATAACTACTGATGGTTTTTCCTCCTCCAACACAGACGCCAACATGACACCAGAACCACCCGCCACAGCCCAACCACCTCCTTGTGTGATCTCCGAGCCTTGGTGGGGAACCCTGAACGATATGATTGTAATACGGACCTCTGCGGTCCGTTCCTTACCTCCTGCTCCCTGCTCTTCAGTCTGCAACCTACACGCCATTGAAGAGGCAAAAGTTGCATATGTAATCAACAACCTGACCGGCGGGGGAACAGCCGAGTGAGAGAGACGAACACCTGCCTGCGCTTTGTTTCTAGGCTTTCTCAGATGAGCTCCGCAAGGTTTTCGGGCTGGGCACTTCCGGCTTGGACACCGGTTGAGATCTCCTGTTCCTGCATCGGGGGACCCAGTTGGTGGCTGATTACTCCATTGATTTTCGTACCAGGGCCCGTCATAGTGACTGGAACCCTGTGGCCCTCAAATACGCTTTCCTGTCACAACTACATTAAGGACGGGCTTTCCTATATCCTATCCGCCACCAGCCACCCTGGACAAACTTATCGAACTCACCATTTAGCTGGATCTCCGCATCCAGGGGCGGTGAAGACAGCGGAGGCATGACTTCTGACCCAGTTTGCTGGCCAGCTTCCGTTTCCGCCTTCACTTTCGGCAACATGCCAACTTCCAGTTCCAGTCCAGTGTTCCCGGAGAATTCGTTACATCCTGTTCCCATGCAGTTGGAGAACACCAAGCTGACGCAGGCAGAGCGGGAACGTCACCGGCGTGGGAACTTGTGTATGTATTGTGGTGGAACTGGACACTTTGTCTCCCATTGCCCACTAAAAGCCAAGGCTCACCAGTGAGTAGGGAGTCTCCATCCTCGCCAGGGCTCTGGATTGGCACTTGTTGGGGACGGTGACACATCAGACCTGTCCTGTCCATATGCTCGCCTCCGGCAACCATCATGTAACCATCCAGTTCCACCTCTTGCCCTCCTCAGACATCCTATTAATCCTGGGTTACCCTTGGCTTTGACGACACTGCCCCGACATTGATTGGGTCACCGGGTCCATTCTGTCACTAGATCTGCCTAAAGTACTCTTCTCTACCCTGCTCTACGACACGATCCAACCCTTGTCCTGACATTCCTGGCGTCCCTGCCAAATACCATTACTTTGGGGAGGTTTTCAGCAAGACCAAGGCCACATCGCTACCCCCTCACCAATTTCCCAGCAGTGTTTCAGTCCCTCATCAACGACATTCTAAGGGACCTGATTGACAAGACTGTCTTTGTTTATCTCAACAACATCCTTATTTTGACCCAAGTCCTGGGAAGAACAGATACACCAGTCATATGCCAGTTTGTCCTCAAACGCCTGCTAGAGAACTCTTTGTATGTCAAAGCAAATCTCACACCCAGTCCGTCTCCTTCCTGGGCGCTTCTGGTGGCCTTTGGTCCAGGAAGATACCCGGGAGTTTGTCAAGGCCTGCCCCACCTGCAACCCCAACAAGTCCTCTCATCAAGCCCCGTCCGGGTTCCTGCAGCCTCTTTCCATACCGCATTGTCCCTCATTTCCCCAATCAGCCCCACAGTATTTAGCCTCCCTTCCCACGCTCTGCCCCCGGTAACCGACCTACTTTCTCCACTCAGGATGATGTCTCCAGACTGTGCCCTTCGATCTGTTTCTCCTCCACCGACCACGTCTCTCCTGCCTGTGTCCTACTACCTACTGTTTGCTGTATATTTCATCAGTAAAGTTTTTGAACTCTCCTTACCTGCCCTACCTCTTCATGCTGCGAGTGGGTCCAATACACACCCATTACACTGATATATATCCTCTAATTAGAGCTGCCCGCCAAATGAGCCTTGTTTGGGCTCGAAAAACAAATAAAGGAAATTTAACGGAGGGGTGATGCCCCTGTGGCTATTAGATGAGTTACCAGACGCGCTGTACTTGTTTCTGTGAGCACTCCAGGGGGCGTGTCTCATCAGGACAACATGTGGGTCAAAAGTCAAACAATGACTCAAAGCTCTGCCTTGACTTGAAATGCTTTGACCTAGCAGAGTTTCTGCTGGTTTAAAGTTAAATTCCATAAAGCTCTGACGTGAAACTCGAACTAATTCGCAAATTAAATTAATTTTAATCCCCAAGAACTCCTTTAGAAGAAAGAGACTGACAACACGTTGCCATTTCCTCCTTCTATCCAGACATGAAGACAAATCTGAAATATATAAATGGAAACCTGCGAGTCATGTCACAGTCGGGGGCGGGGCTACAGAACAAACATTCCACCGATGTACATGTACGACCAATCAGAAATCAGACTTAACAGTTGATCATGACATTATCACCATTTCACACTACATCAAATGAATGAGTTGATCCATTACCCATCCACTATCATGAAGGAGGCGGGATTAATATGCCGTACTGTAGTCAGCCACCAGGTGGTGATCAAGACACTTGCCATCTAACTCCTACTTCCTTGTTCTTCCAAAAAATGGGCAATTTAGAGGCAGAGCACAGGTAGAGCTGATGTGGTTCGATTTTGCATCCCATAAATTGATTCTTACATTTTCTGTTTTTAAATAAAGCCATTTTTGACACACACACACACACACACACACACACACACACACACACACACACACACACACACACACACACACACACACTCAGTGAATGCTATACACGTACTTTAAAGAGGCTGTGTCATCTTGCAGCCATGTGACGCTGAGTATCTCTCCCCAGTAATTCTCTTGCGAAATAGCTTTGGCGACTGGAAGTTGCAGTGGTGTGTGTGTGTGTGTGTGTGTGTGTGTGGAGGGGGGGCTAATCAAGTGTGAGGATGAAATCAATTAAAAATGCAGGAGAACAATCAGCCTGTGCCACATAAAGTGCATTTCTAAATATGTGGCAGCTGTTCCGGTTTGGGCGACACACGCTGACCACATTCAGCATCTGAGTAATTCTCTTGCTAAATAGCTTTGGCGACTGGAAGTTGCAGTGGTGTGTGTGTGTGTGTGTGTGTGTGTGTGTGTGTGTGTGGAGGGGGGGCTAATCAAGTGTGAGGATGAAATCAATTAAAAATGCAGGAGAACAATCAGCCTGTGCCACATAAAGTGCATTTCTAAATATGTGGCAGCTGTTCCGGTTTGGGCGACACACGCTGACCACATTCAGCATCTGTGCACTTTGAACGACTCCACGCCATCATCTCCCAGAGGAACGGGATATGTTCAAATCCCTGCCAATTTCTTCCGTGCTCTTTGTAAACTTCTGAAACGGAGCTTCTGAGGAATAAACTCTTTCTATTGACTCATGAACTGGACTGTTTGTGTGTGTATGGGCGTGTGTGTGTGTGTGTGCGCGGGCGTCTGTGTGTGTCTCACCCTCTCGGTTTTATCTTCAAGGAAAACCAGCCAGATCCAAAAATAACCTTATTGACTCACAAATGAATCTGCAGCGCACCTGGAAATTGGATCAGTGGTAACGACATAATTAGAAACAACACACCATGGTATTCTATTATCTCCGACCGTGTATCAAAATAATGAAAGATGAATAATCAGAATCATTCTAATGTCCCTTATTTACATTTTGCAAATAGATTAATGATAAACGCCTCATTCCCAACACCTGTCAATCAAATCACAAATAAGGTCAGTAAGAAGTCTTCAGTGAGGAGAGCAGATGACTGCCCTAAAAGTCAAAAGGAATGACATCATCACTCCATTTGCATAATCGACCCTTGGCATGTCATTGTAATAAAAAGTTGTATATCGCGCCATCTGTGGTAGTTATGTGGTGTGCAGACACACAAAACTGGCCTGCCAGATGAAAGGACATTAATGGCAATTTTTCTATAAATGTGACTGCAGTTCCAAATTTGTCGACTCAAATTTGTTTGAGTCACCAGCTATGAACCACAACTCCGGCCAGAGAATTGATTCCAGAAGAGGTCTATTAGAGATTGGAGTAAGAGATGGAGCGGGTGAAGTAGATAGGGTTCTAATGGCGTGTTAAGTGCTTCCTTAGGGTTTCTTTGTGAGAGTGAAAATTCCTGTAGAATGCTAATTTGTGTAGTTTATTATTAACATTAACTTCTACGGCTTTGGTCTAAGGGGCAAAGATGCTATAATCTTATGTATGTATACGTATATAAGTTGCCTATGATGTGCTCTGAGGCCCCGTGTGGATTTTCGTACACTGACATTTAAGTCATTGTCACATGGGGATAAGCGGCTGCAGCTTGTTGTTACTGCAGAGAAAATAAAAATCAGTTGTTTACTATTCACAGCATCAGCTTCTCTAACCGTCTAACCTGCAACAAACGCCAATAAAATTTAAAAATGTTCATTTTATCCTTTGCTTGCACAGATTCAGCTACGTGACCATCTGTGTCCATAAAACACTTCTCGCCCCAAACATCATTATATCGTGATCTAATATCTTTATGTTTCGGGGGAAGAACCGTAGCAGTAACAGCTGGCAGAGGAGCAGTGAGGTGATCTGATGCAGCTCTTCCCCCACATGCACACCCATACCTTTGTTTTCCACATAATATGCACAATACTTTTACTTAACTAATTCTTTAAAGTTGAATTAGTACAGTTTGAATATCTTCCCTGAGTAAAACGCGCGCTTGGAGCACTCCCCTCCCCTCCTGAAACCCCACTATCTCCTGATTGGCTGGCCGCTAGGAGTCCTCCGATTGTCAGAGAGCACAGAGCTAATAAATATATAATCCACTTTTTTATAGATGGAGGAAATACTTGAAAAATACCAAGTGAGGTGCAGAGGATGAGGTAATGCTGATGTTTGAGTAAAATTAGGACAACAATTGTACTAGAATGCTGTCTAAGTAGAATAATAGTAAGTTAATCAAATGTTACCAACAATATTTACCCTGTATATGTGATTAGATTAAATTGTTTGAGCACAAATATACATACCTGTTGCATCCTGATATCATATTAGGTTGTAAGTACAAGACACATCATGAATGACAACACAAGCCCACAAAATGACGTACTTTCTCTAAATAACAAACAGTAACTATTATTTACACACTTAGAACAACAACTTACTGTGGATTCCTTTACTTTTGAAATAGTTTTCACAGATGACAGTAAATTTGATGTCGTACTTGTATCGGGCGTGATAAGACCCAAACGCAGCAGGAAACACAGACCAAGGTGGAAGGTTTGTAAGCATTACTGAGGTAGTAATTGGATGATGAGTTGACAGGGTGTGTGTGTGAGAGGGAGGGAAAGAGAGAGCAGAGCTGTAACACTACTTCTTTTACACAATTACAAAAAATGTGATATATGAACATATGTTACATGCTTATTGCTATGTGTTGATAGGCTCTATCAATACTTTATTTGTATTTTGCCTGTATCGATTTCAAGGTACAGTATACACTAATCACATAAACCCATTATTTGAATCCAAGTAAACACTTTCAATAAATGGAACTTACATTTAAAAATCATATAAATTAATTTCCTCCAATTAAAAACACCAGTCCAGTAAGAAAATTATTTTAATGTGTAGAAATAATTCTAACAACAGACTTGGTATCAACACTCTCTAATGCTCAGTGTTATGTTTCAGTGCAGAAAGGCCAAGCTGTCATCACTTCTTCTCTTTCTCTCTGTCAATTCAGGTTTCATGGACACTAGTTTCATGGAGAAGTGTCTTCAGCTGACATGTCAGAGATGTCATCTCACTGCCGGGCCCCGACCATCACATGACGGCCTCCTGAAGAACGCCTGCCGATGACTTCCTCCACACAGGGTGTTTCAAACTGAGATCATGGTAATGCTGGAATAGAGATTTTCCTCAGTAACTCAAACACAGCCTTCTGAGATCATTCACAGTCTACTGTTTATTTGTAAATTCAATGTGGAACTAGATCTCACAGAAAACTACAAAGAAAATATTGTATGTCTGTTCTTAATGGCGTGGAGTGGCACATCCACATCCACACCCTGACGTTGCCAACAACATCCAGCACCTTGTCATGTCTAACATCCACTCAGAGGGTTTGGGAAAATGAAAAACTGGAAGGTTCCATTCCTTCTCACTGAGGCTTGAAATTCAATCAATTCGATCAACAACAAAACCCGGCGCTGCCCCTTGGAGATTATTTTCATATTTTATGTCATCTCTGTCAAAAGATTGCGGGGGGGGGGGGGGGGGTTCGGGGTGGGGCGGGGGGGGGGGGGGGGGGGGGGGGGGGGGTACAGTGTGAGGCGTCGGTTCTGAGGGGGACACTAAGGATTCAGCCGGTCATGCAGTGCCCCCTGTGCTGCGTTGATGTCGTCCACATGTAAAACCAAAGTGAAGCACTCTCCATCTAATCCTGATGGATTCTCTCTCTCTTTCTCCTTCTCTCTCTCTCTCTCTCTCTCTCTCTCTCTCTCTCTCTCTCTCTCGCTCTCTTCCCTCACAGACCATAAAATCAGAGACTTCATTGCTAGGCAACTAGCAGTGAGATAGATAGAGAGGGAGTTCTGTGTTTACTGCTGGTGGGAGTGCAGACTCTCCAAAAGAGAATAGATAAAAAATAGATAAAACAGATTGCGGTCGTTAGTGCAGACTTTTGAGAAAGAGAAGAAGAATTGCTGATCATGCATGACCCGTGCATGTTGGAGGCGTGTACTAGGCGTCGCGTGGGCTCACGGTGTATTAAAGTCTTGAGTGCAGAGGGAGCGGGGGGGGGGGGGGGGGCGGGTTCCCCGCGGGGGCGGGAGAAGG